>JACWST010000114.1:96720-114824 GCA_014850475.1 Cryphonectria naterciae | reverse complement strand
TCTGCTGCGGAGCGCCGGCTCATGCCTTGTGCGTCGCTGTTGTCGAGCTGTAGTTACAGGGGGGGGAGGGGGGGCGGGGGGAGGGAGGAGACGGGGGGGGGGGGGGGGGGGGGGGCGAGGGCGGGGTGGGGGGGGGGGGGGGGGGGGGGGACTCAATTGGGCATTGCGTAAGTGTTTGTATGTACCTGATAATGAGCTGCTGTGGCCCAGCTTGCGATCTTTGCAGGATCGTTGATGCGCTGCTTCAGGCCATGAGCACCAAAGGCGCCCAGGCATACTGCTGCAGCGCCATAGACGGCGCCGACACGCCACCAAGTAGCAGAAGTGTTGCTCATCCTGTCTCGCTGGGAAGTTCGCTGGACCAATAGAGGAGTGGTTTCGTTGTTATTGTTGCTCGACATTTGTGTTGCAGCCGTTGTCTCTGTCGCAGAGTCAAAGTGATTGTGTAAGTACTTACTTAGGAAGTACTCGAGTAAGAAGTAGCCAAGTACAGGTTTTGTGTAACGTGACAGACTTGCCAGACTAAGTATGAGGTGAGTTATGTTTCGGGTCTCGAACTGGTTCAGGGGCTAGGGCAGGGATCCAGGTGGGGGAAGTATAGAACCCTAACCCTAGAGACAAGGATGAATTGCCCATGAAAGGACGAACAGCCTTGTTGTCCTGTTCGTAGGGAAAGAATAAGCTGCAACCCCCTCCTCCCCATCTGCTGTCGCAGCCAGCATCTATCCTGTTCACGCCGCCACACAACCTCTTTAACCTCTCCCACAAAGAGAAGAAGAAGAAGAAAACAAGGAAAAAAGAAGAAGGAAAAGATGAAGCGCCTCATCGCCTTTGACCTGGACGGCACGCTGGCGGAGAGCAAACAAGCTCTCGACTCCGAAATGGCCTCCATCCTTGCTCGGCTCAGCCACGTCGCCGACATCTGTGTCATTTCTGGCGGAGATTGGCCTCAGTTCGAAAAGCAGGTGGCCAGCCGCCTTCCCGAGGATACCGACCGTTCTCGTTTCTGGCTCATGCCCACCACAGGCACCAAGCTATACCGCTTCGAGGACGCAGCCTGGTCCCGCAAGTACGCCGACCTCTTCACGGACGACGAGCGCGCCCACATCATCCAGGAGCTCCGTGCATCCATAGACCGCCTGGGCTTCACGCCCACCGAGGTCTGGGGCGAGCAGATCGAGGACCGCGGCAGCCAGATCACCTTCTCCGCCCTGGGCCAGCAGGCCCCGCTCCACCCAAAGGAGGCCTGGGACCCCAAGCAGGAGAAGCGCCGACGCATCCAGGCCGACCTGCAGCCTATCCTCCCGCATGTTTCGGTCCGCATCGGTGGCGCAACCTCGATCGATATCACCCGCGCCGGCGTCGACAAGGCCTACGGCATAGAGCGTCTCTCTGAGATCTCGGCCATCCCCAAGGCCGATATGCTCTTCTTTGGCGACGCCCTCTATCCCGGCGGCAATGATGCCCCCGTCAAGGACACCGCTGGTGTCGACTCGGTCCAGGTCTACAATGTCGACCAGACCAAGAGAGCTCTCGAGGCGGTCATATTGTGTCTCGCCTGAGCGGTCTCGTGTGCGGCGCCACTCATCCGGACCAGCAGCGGTCTACCGTGACTAGTTAGGGCTTGAAAATGACCCGACGCGACAGCTCGTCCATCACAACCTTCTTTTTTTTCCTCTCTCTTTTTCCTTTCTTTCCTTTTCGTATATGGCCTACTATAGAAGACCCATAAGCAAAAAGTACAGTACAAGCACGACATAACAGACGACGCAGACCGCTGCTAAGAGGAACGCAACGCCTCGTGACGTTTTGTTGGGGTTGTATCGGTTGGGACTCTCGCCTCATACATGGAGAAAACGGTGTGCGACACACAAAGAGCCACCCCAGGCGGGACTCGGAAAGCAGAAGAAGAAAAAGAAAAAAAGATATCTCGACAGACTCAATAAACCCCACGTCTCAAATAAAACACCTCTGGCGTTCTTTTGCGCTGTGTCCCTGTCCCACACTCGCGCGCGGTGCACGACAATGCATTGGTCAGTTTGTTTTGCTATTTCGACAGCGTCGAAATTAGAGAAAGGCCCGAATAGCCGATCACAGCACCAAGCTCATCTGCCGGAGTTGCAGCTGAGGCCTAAATCGATTTAGTGCTTGATCCTGCAGACCGACTGGTGCGCGGCAACGCCAATGCGCCCCCCCGCACAGAGCTTATTCGCCCTGTGGCCAGCACGTCAGCTCGCCCAATGCAACTTCACCGTCACAGTGGAGAAGGGAGAAGGAGAAAGAAAAGAAGCAAAAGAAAAAAGAGGGTGAGAGCCTGCAGCCGGCTGCAGTGTGTGCATGTGTGTGTGTGTGGACATATGGATGCTGCATGGCTGCCTCATACGGTAATGTGCACCGGTATCGCTGCCAATACGGAGCCTTTGGATACTATCAAGCTATCTCGCTTGGTTGTGGCAACCCTCGTTCCTCCGGTTGGGAAGATCTTGTGCCTGTGTGGGTGGAAAAAGCTTGCTCGCTGCTACGGTGCAAGTCCAGGGCTGCTGCATATGACGCGAAACTATAGGCTTGGGTTGTGCAGAGGGCGCGACCGAGTACCACACAATCCTTGACTGATCTGGAAGTACCCGGACGGGATGATGTCTAAACCATGTTCTGTACATGCATGCATACATAAATAGGGAAGCATAAGTAGCAAATGTTGCTTCAGGGGGGGTGGCTGAAGACCAGCAGCTGGCCCCGTCGTACCTTGTACGGGGAGAGTCCACGCGTCTTTGCCAAGGATCTCGCTGAGACGCAGCTACGCAGGGGAGGCCCTGACCCACAATGAACGAAGGAGACGAATTGAACAAAGACATTATTGACGTCTTGTCCTCGCTCTGAATTAGAGTCCTACGGGCATCTCCCTCTTAAACCCCCCCCCCCCCTCTTCTCTCTTCAAAACCATGAGGCGATCTCCACGGTGAGCTGTCGGCCTTCAACCATGGAGCAAACGACGTCCGACAGTGTCGAGGATCGCTGGACGGTAAAGCAGATCCGGAGGAGACGACTCATCCGCGTCTGTGTCCATCTCGGCATCGGCGGACTCTTTACAGGGTAAGGGACTGACCCCACCCATACCTACTACCCATCACTACTACTTGAGCAAACTCAGGATCTGACGGCACGCGGCTACGCTACCTTAACTTAACAGCTGGTGGATCGCTGGGCTCGTCCTGCACCGAAAGGACAAGAACTGGATTGTGCCGTTTCTCGTCTGGCTGGCCGTCATCAGCAGACTGCTCCTCTGGCATATCCCCAGCGTGCGCCTCGTGCGGCCCCTGGCCAGGTTATGGGAGAGGGCCATCACCCGCCCGGCCAATGTTGTGCCTCCAAAATGGACCCTGATCGGCAGTTGGGTTCTCCTGATCGGGCTGATCGCAACCGTCGCCATGGTCGCCCCCGACTTCCAAGACAACACGACCCTCAACCGAGGCGTCAGCCTCGCCGGCCTCGCCGTCATGATTGCCCTGCTGTGGCTGACGTCCAGGAACCGGAGGAAGATCAGCTGGTACACCGTGCTGTGCGGCCTGTACCTCCAGTACATCGTGGCCCTCTTCGTCCTCCGGACAAGCGTCGGGTACAACATCTTTACATTTCTGTCCGATCGTGCGTCAGACCTGCTGGGCTTCGCGGATGATGGGCTCGCCTTCCTCACAGACAGCTCTGTCCCCGAGCTGTCGTGGTTCGTCATCAGCGTTGTGCCGCCTATCATCTTTTTTGCGGGCATCGCGCAGCTCCTGTCTTACTGGTAAGTAAGGGAAACATGACAAGCAAGAAAGAAAAGAGGGAGAAGAAAAAAAAGGAATTTTGCTTTTGCTAACTTAAATGTATAATATTCAGGGGCGCACTGCAGTGGCTCGTCAGGAAAGCCGCAACATTCTTCTACTGGGCTTTGAAGGTATCGGGCGCCGAGGCAGTAGTGGCAGCTTCATCGCCATTCTTCGGACAGGGAGAGAGTGTGATGCTGATCCGACCCTTTCTGGATGATCTTACCCATGCAGAGCTACATCAAGTCATGTGCTCTGGATTCGCGACCATCGCCGGCAGTGTGCTGGTTGCGTATATCAGTCTCGGCGTCAATGGGACCGCACTGATTTCTTCCTGTAGGGTTTTCTTCTTCCTTTTCTTTCATCATCACCCCCAGAACCTAGGAAGATTCTTTTGATTACTGACGAGAACCGCAGGCGTCATGTCCATTCCTGCGTCTATCGTCGTCAGCAAGATCAGATATCCGGAGACGGAGGAGACGCTGACCGCCGAGAAGTTGACGCTGACACCCGAGGAGAACAAGGCCGAAGCCAGCAACTGGATGCACGCCTTCACCAACGGGTGCTGGCTCGGCTTCAAGCTTGCAGGCATCGTGGTGGCCGTCCTCGGCTCCGTCATCGCCCTTGTGGACCTGTGCGACGCGCTGCTCACCTGGTTCGGCAGCTATCTCAACATCGAGGAATTGACCCTGGAGGTCATCTTCGGTTATGCGCTGGTCCCCGTCGCCTTTCTCCTTGGTGTTCCCAGGGATCATGACCTGGTCCTTGTCTCACGCCTGATTGCCGTCAAGATCCTAAGGGTGAGTAATGATAATGATATAAATGATACGAAGGAGAGGCTGGTGTACACATTGTATGTGCTGACATGATGTCCATCTTCTTGTGACAGAATGAGTTTATCGCCTACGAGGAACTCCAGACGAGCCCCGCCTATATACCACTGAGCCCAAGATCACGTCTGATTGCGACCTACAGCCTGTGCGGGTTCGGGAATTTCGGGTCGCTGGGCACCCAGGTCGGGCTGATGACGCAGATGGCACCCCGCAGGAACAAAGATATCGCCAGCGTGGCTTTCAGTGCCTTCATCACCGGCGTCATCTCGACACTTACGAGCGCCAGCATGGCTGGCATGCTGCTTGGTGAAGAGTCGGCTGTGTCGCTGCTGCAGCCGACAACTACTTCACCTGCGGCAACGTCGACGCCTCCACCTACATAGATGATGTACTTTTCCTTCCAGCACAGGAAGCGGAAAGCCAACATGATTCGATGAAAACTTGATCTCCTCACTCGTGTGCCCTTGCCATTTGTTGCTGTAGTTGAAGAAGTCAAATACTGTTTTCAAAGTAAACTTACACAATGGTTAACATGCGTTTCACGTTAATCCTCCATATTGGTGGTATTAGAGCTATATAAATTCAAGTCCCACGACACGAAATTCCAATCAGAGAATCAGCCAGGTGAAGCTTGGGGCACTGGTGTGTCTCAGACAATTTAGGAATTTGTTGACTTGATAAAGGATTGATTGATCCATTGAACTTCTTGAAAAGACCAAACAATGTGCACTGGACACCCTTTATAACCTTGGTCAATATTGATCAAGTCCATGGCCATTATCGCTAAACAAACATATTGACAGTAGACAAACGAAAAGGCAAACAGCTCATTACATAAAATGAAGCATAATTCTTCCATCACCAAACTCTCCTCGTCTACATCTTCTCATCCACCCTCCCACGCGAGACAGTTCTGAGTAGCGACTATCCCCATAGAACTCGTTTTACGAACCCACAAGCTCACCATAGCGCCCATTAGCCACACACACACCACCCGGGTCCGAACCAGAATCTCGAGAGAAGAAGAACCACCACCACCAGGACCCGCCCGTGTTGACTATCATCAGCAAGATGTGCTTCTACGCATATGTACAGGTCAAGTGCGACAATTGTGACGAGGAGCTCTACTCTACCACCCTCAAGAAGCGAGACTGCCGCAAGAAGTCCTGCAATAAGAAGGTTCCCCCCGGGACTCCTGTCAAGGTCTCGGAGAAGAGGACTACCGACAAGACTCATGCTTGCCACTTTCCTCTTGTCCTTTGAGAGAAGTTGCCTGGGGAGCTTGGGTGGTAGGTCTTGAGAGAGAGGTATTATTGAAAATGTCACGGTATGTGAGGCGTATATTTATTGCCCCCCTCCCCCCCTTTTTCGGGGCAAAACATGTGAGGCTTGGAAACCGGTGGCCTGGTTTTTGAGTGGTCCCAGCGTATTCTAGAGTAATGTGTATTGATGAGGCCGCGCTCTCTCAAACTTACCTTGGACTGCTTCCGACCTTAATGTCTTCCAGCCGTGGTGTTAAGTTAATAGCTTATAAATTGACTCATTTGGCAACCCTCACGACGAACAAGCTTGATTATCTTGAGATTTAGGAAGAGTTTCAGTTATAGCCGCCGTTGTAATGATTAAATCACTAAATAAATATTACTCCTTCGCACATGAAATAGATTTGCCAATTCTATTGTAATATAATTATGAAAATGCAAGTGTTAGGCTGTAAATTTGCGAAAAGTACAAACTGCAAAATAATATGAACCAAGACAAGATTGTCGATGGTTCTTCTATCAAAGTTCTAATAAAGTCAAAACTGAATCGAGATCTACTGCCCTTTCTTTCTTCCTCCTTAATTACTCTCTTGAGAGAATGGTACTGAAGCTGTCTGTCTCGTACACTTGAGCTCATCACACTTGATCAAACGTGCTGGAGAAGTGCAAGGCAATTTTCCCTGCCCACCGTAATGGCCACATCCCCCAGCGCCTTGGTCTCAAAACCTGCCTCACTGTAACAGAAATAATACTATGTGTCGTCATTCCATGGTCAGTTTGTTGATAATATCTCTCTGCACGGATTACTTCGCGGTGGACTTACATGCCACTTTCTCCTGAATACCTCCATGTCGACCAGAGTCATCTCTGGGTGGCTTTCCTTCAGTGCTGGCACAATTTTGTCTTCAAAAGCCTCCTGGAACGTCGCATCCCAGCATCTCAGAGCCTTGGGGTAATGCATTCCCACGTTCTTTATCTCTTCCACGATGAGCCTGCCCATTGAGCCTCGATTGATGCTGTCCACGAGCGCGGTCACAGTCGGCAGATGACCACCGGGAAATATGTACTTCTTGATAAAGTCCTGGCTGTGTCGGTATCTTTCGTACCTGGACTCGGGTATGGTTATGCACTGGAAGAACCCAATCCCACCGTCCTTCTTGAGATACTGGTCCACGCATCTGAAGTATGTGTCTAGAAAGTCATGCCCGACGTGCTCGATCATCTCGATGCTGACAATCTTGTCAAATGCGCCGCCCATCATGCCGCCCAGCTCGCGATAATCGGCTTGCACGACCGAGATCTTGTCCTCCAGACCTGCCGCCCTCACACGCTCCTCAGCAAGCCGCTTCTGTTCGGCGCTGGGGGTAACCGTTGTGACGTGACAACCGGTCGTCTGCGCTGCGGTGATGGCAAAGCTGCCCCAGCCTGTGCCGATCTCGAGCACATGGTCGGATGCCACGATCCTCGTCGCCGAGATTGCGTACTGAAGCTTCTTGCGCTGGGCATCCTCGAGGGACTCGGTCTTGGACAGCGGGTCTGAGGACGGCAGCCAGATGGGAGCCGAGTACGTCATGTCAGGGCTGAGAAAGGCCTTGAACATGTCGTTGCTGAGAGAATAGTGCGCTGCGGCGTTGAGGCGCGAGGTGCCGATGTGGTTCATGGCCCTGAACGGCACCCAATTTAGTATACGCCCGAACAGAGAGGACAAGAACCCCGCCGTCGCGGGCTTGTCGATGGCCTCATTGTTGTGGATGAAGAATTTCAAGACGGAAGTGAGATCCGAGGTGCTGATCTCCCGAAGCATGTAGCTCTGCGAGAAGCCAATGTCCCCAAAAGCGAGAACCCGCAACCAGAAGATTTCATCGTGAATCCGGATTGCTGGCGCTGTGGCCTTGACAGATTTGTTGTCCCCAAGCGTCAGGACTTGTCCATCGGGAGTCTCTAGTCGCAGTGCTCCCCGTGAAGCTCCTGAGAGGTTGGAGATTATCATCTGTCTAGCAAACGGTACTAGATACGCCAGGCTAGCATGGGCCAGCTGCCGCCACTGGCTACTGGAGAATGCAAAGATCGGAAAGAGGTTAGGCAGAGTTTGTAAAGACATTGTATACATGTGTGGTTGCACGTGGGTGAAATTAAGTGTCGTGTAAGTAATTAAGCAGACAAAAATCAGTGAAGTACCTGAACTAGCGTCATTGAATATAAAGGGCTCCAGAAGCTATGAAATAGTAAGAGGATAATACAAGAAAAGGATTACGAAAAAAAAACTACTTACAATGGGCATAAGATAGGGCAGAGAACACGATATATTTCCTGGGCCGTTGCATGACCACCACCGGCTGTTTGCATTACGCCGTGTTGGAAGGCAGCCGACTGCGGATGGGCGCATGACATGAGCGGTCAGCGTTCCGATGCCTGAAAGTCCCAACAGGTCGAGTGCAAAAAAACCTGATTGCAGTGCGAGCTGGATCGTCCAACGCTGGGTGTGCACTGCCCCAGGGTGTGTCTGCCTTTGGCTAGAACTGGAGGATTGTCTTTGTGTCAAAAGTCTCGGTGGATCACATCATTTCTCACATCCCGCCTCAGTAATGATTTGATCAGTAATCACTTTGAGATGTGATTGATTCCAGAAGTTCAGACTTGCTGAGGCATCATGCGAACGTCACCCGATGACTCAAGTAAGAAGTAATTTTTGTACACCGAAGTGAACGGTTGGCGTGTTGCTGAAAAGAGTATATCGGGTGACCAATCCGATTGTGTGTGGTGTCATGTAAAATCACATCTGGATATCGGAAGTGAACAGTAACACCGACCGTTTTTTTCCATGTAAGGAGAGGCAAGGTTTCGGCAAATAAACATGTTCTGCGAGTCTCACATGCCTGTCAAGGCTGGCATGCTTCACGACACATCTTGTGCTGCATCATATCTCAAGACCATTGGATCCTAATACGCCGCTCCATACTGTAAGCCGTGTCACGGTCTCACAACCCTTTTTCGACGTCCTTGTGGTATCTACCAGGCGGTTAGGATAATACATTCCATTTGATGTTTGTTTGTTTTCCCCCTTGTTCTGTGGGTTCGCCTTGCTATTTGACGCAAATATGAACGCCACCGTCATTATAGAATGATACAGCCTTTGCCTCCTTGAACTCCTTGTTGCAATCTCCAGCAGCCATCGAAATTTGGGAAAATTCCTGTAGCAACCTCACGACCACATACATGACCTCAGTCTGTACCATTTGCTGGCCCAAACAGGTCCTGGGTCCCGATCCAAAAGGCATGAAGAAGTCTCTCCTGCCCTCGTAGACGTCGATGGCAGGCGTGGTGCCTACCTCGACAACTCCAAATTTGTTATCAGCTCCAGGCTCGGGTTCCGCTTTGAGGTCTCTTGGCCTCAACACTGTGGCCCATCTGTCGGGCCGAAATGTTGCCCAATCTTCACCGTAGATTCTAGGGTCTCGATTTAGGGAATATGTGCTCCAGACAACGGTTGTCCCAGCCAGAACTGGGATGGGACTCAGTCCATCCGATCCTCCTCCTGTTGGAAGAGTTGTGGTGACCTTGGCTGTCCGAGAATGAGAACTCACGGGCGAATAAAGACGTAGAGCTACAAATGGGCTCGTCAGTGGCCAATACAAGAACGCGGGGAGACGAAATCGTGGACCAGATCTTGAAACAACCAGAGGTCGTTGGGGTGGCATTACAAACCTTCCATGATGACCATACGCAAGAACTTCATAGTAGATAGTTCCTTAGCAGTGGGAAACCGTCGTCCTAGGAAAGCCATCTCCTCCCGAAGTCTGTGCTGTGTAGTGGGGTGTCTTGAAAGGACATACATCAGATTTGCCAGGAAGATCGAGGTGGTGTCGTAGCTGGCAAAGAAGATGTTCTGTAACTCTCCTTGGATCTGATCGTCAGAGAGTCCTGCGGCTTTCATGGTCCTGAAGACGCTGGGTGGTAATTCTCTCCCTCCCGGCTGCTCCTGGCTCCCGCTAGCTTTCGTCTCAGCGATGATTTCGTTCAGTTGCATCCTGAAGAAGGCCTTCATCCCGTTTACCACGCCGATAAGGCGTTTGTATGATGTGAGGAGGCCCAGCCAGGCAAGGGGGCCGATAGCTATGAACTTGCCCGAAGGCCCCTCAAATTCCTTGACCAGAGCCAGGAAATGCAATCCATGTCGACCGCTTGTCTTTGTGGACTCTTGTTCAAGGCACCTCGTAGACCTTCCGAACAAGAAATCGGTGACGGCATCCAAGGTGAACATGGAAGCCAAATGATGAAAGTCAAATGAGCCGGCTGTTTCGGACAGACGGCGCATATTCTTGATCAGATGCTGCACGTGAGGCTCCAGGAGGGCAGGTTCGTTGACCGCCGTCCGGGCAAAGATAGGCTTGAGTGTCTTCCGAGAGTACTTCCAAGCAGCGCCGTCGTTCATCAGGATGCCGCCACCGACGTGTTTTGTGGCTTCTTTCACCCAGCCTGCCTTGCCAAACTGTTCAAAGCCTCCGGTGGTGATCCAGCGAATGTTGGCGGGTTCCACGGTGTAAATGCATTGCGTCCCAAGGTTGTTCGTGACATAAGTCGGCCCGTATGCAAGATGCCTTTCTCGGAAGCCTTCAGATAAACGCCCATTGTTGAAGTCCCACCACGACCGAATGGTGAGGTCTAATCCGAAAAGAGGATCAAGGTGAGGATACCTGGGGACAGAAAGACCAGATCGTTTTGTCTTGGAGAAAAGGACAGGAAATATCAAACACTTGATTAAGATTATGGAGACCAGAAACGTGATCACCGTTAGGAGAGACATCATGTTGGAATGGAAACGTGAGAGGTAAAAGGTCAAGGTCAGGAATGTCTCTACCTATGTTGGGAATATATCCTGTGAAACGAGACTGCGTTGCTTAACGTAGGACACTCTATAATTCAAAATGTAGCGTGCCGCTGGGTGAATAGTAAACGACAACTGTCCGCCACTGGACACAGAACACTGGCATGTTGAATAAGTAAGTTTTCGTAACACAGCCTACGAGAAAAATCTGGGATGTAGGTAGCTATCCTGTATCTATCCGTCCCCGTCCCAAAGGGCTGCTTCGAAATCCACAACTCTCCATAGTTCCGCCCGCGGATGACCATTGTTTAGTTGGCCCTGCGCCAGAATCGATGACCTGAATATCGTCAGCACCAAAAGATAATCATCATCATGACGAAGCTGTCCAGCTGCCAAAACCGTCCGCTCAACATGCCCGTTTCCACCCTCCTTTCTTTGTTCATGTTGATCGGCGATGGGTCGGGGGAAGCTCTCAAGCCTGTCCCTTTCCGACCGTCCCTGCTCAGCCATGTCTCGCTCAGTGCCTATGCAGTTCGTTTCTAGGGAGCAGAAGTACTTCCGAAGGCAGCTAATTCGAGGGCTACCATCGGCGAATTTCAGTTGGCTGTGCCGATAAATAAGTAATGTTGGCTGTCAGATGCGTACAAGGCGCGGCCGCAGTGGAATGGGTGGTGGGGCGGATTTGGCTGGAGGGCACGTCAGAATTGCGTAGTCCTTGTTGAAGCTTTCTGAGTGATATGCACACCTGGATGGTTCAGGCACAGCGCGAGGGTCTTCCCATTCTCACGTACTCCCTTCGCTTTTTTTTGTCCACATGCTCAAGGGCGCCCCATTAATTATTAATATGCTCCGGCGTGACTAAACACTGTTTGCGGCTCCTCCGGTGTGGGTTTCAGCAGGCTTGAGTTTCTCACCGCCTGGTTGTCTCTACGCTGTGTAACCCTGCAATTTGTGACTGTAATGAGCGTAAGCGAATGCTCAGAAAAGGTAATGTGACTGCGAAGAGGCTTGTCATCATAAAATTGAGCTGAGGCACACTTATAAACAAAAAGGCAATACTTGTAGACAACGAACGACTCTCATACCGGGGAAGAAAAAAAATACTACGCAGCAACAACCGCAAAAGAATTAGATGCAGCTGACACATCTTATTTGATTGATGGGCTGAATTTCACCGAGAGAATTGCATTTGTTTTTCTTCATGATGGCGTGGCACAGCGCCAATCTCTCTGTGAACCGAAAGTAGGAACCCGTGCAACCACACCGAAAAATAACCAATACTATCACATTACGACCCACCACAGCAATGTACACGTCTTTCAGATATTAAAGTTCTCGAGGACGATGTACCTTGATGGGCAATCTCAAGGCAAATATGCTAACAAATCACATGCAAGGGCCTCGTTGATTCCCACTAAACATCCTCACTTGCAGCCCAGCACGAGACGCGAGAACCTTGATGGCCGTCAACACCAAAAAGGCTGAGGCTTCTCGTCCACGATAAGAACCCCCCCCCTCCCTTCCAACAAAAGATTTCACCCTGATCACTCCCTGACACGTAAAAGACAACAGGGTATTTGCACATCGAAGATTTTGAGAAAGTCAGCTGGGCCTCCTGTGTCAGATGATCACTTCATAAACATGGGTGAGAAACCGCAGCCCTTGCTACTGATGCTGCCGACGGAAATACGACAGCACATCTATACATTTCTTTTTGATGACGGCGGAAGCAGTTGTATAGCTATACGAAACGGGCACTGGAGCGGCCAACAATATGAGCCTACTAGGGATAGGACCACCCAAACCACTGCCAGACGCAGTACAAAATATCATGTGATGGAACGAACATCAATGTTCCACCAGCGATGTTACGAAACCACATATCACCTCGCTAGCGAGCATGTCGAATTCCACACAGCCATCCTGGCTGTCTGCAGCCTTCTCTACGGCGAAGCTTCCGAAGCGCTCTATGGAAGGCATTCTTTCGATTTTGGCCACCATATCCAGGCGGTCGTCCCCTTCCTCACGGACCGTACCCCGTACACCCTTTCGCTCGTATCATGCATCTGTGTGTACAAGAGGGGACCGTTCCCTTGCATGGGATACACGAGTGAGAAGAGCGAGTGGTCTTGCATGTGCCGTTTCTTGTCAGGCATGAACACGCTGGAGAGGCTGCGGGTCGTGATGGAGACAGGGCGCCCGAGCCATCCCTGGGAGGGCGTGCAGGAGCTTTCTGCGTCGGACATCAGGCTGCTGAGCCTGATCGGTCATGAGAACCTGGAGTGGGTCAGGGAGCTGGCCCAGGTGAAGACGCTGAAGGAACTGGAACTGGTCTCGGAAGCCAAGTATCTGCCGGTGCCCAAGTCGTCGGCCATGGCTGTCTATGCCGCTCTGTCGGTCTCAGTGGAGCGTGGGCTGGTCGAGTTCCTGAAGTTGGAAATGGCTGCGTCTCGCGTTACTTCTTCTGTTCTTACCCCAGATGGAGTTTCAGCGTGAAACTTCCAAAAATGTTACCGAGCTGGAGATGTGCAGGCGGCAAATAAGAACGCCCTGAGCCGTGGCGAGGGTAATTACTGTATGACAGACCTGCACCTGCGTTATCACTTGCAAAATTCGCTGCAATATTTCGCATATCATATGCCTTGAGTGCAACTTATGAAATACAAAATTTGCTGTGGTCTCCCTCCCGGCCCTTGTATGGACCTTGCTGTCATTATTTGTTTATACGGCTCGGTGAGAACTGCACGAGACATGAACTTAGTTGATTGAGACTTCACTCATTCATCGAAACTAGGCATCCAATATTCGTGAAATTTGTGCACCACGATAAAGCCAAGTCGATATCTCATATCTCACAATCATAAGTGAGGCTCAGCTGCTCTTATAATGTGTTCGTATAACGCTTTCTGATGCTGCCATCAGACATATTACCGTGTTCTCTTGGGTCGTATTTATTTGTCTGACGCTCAGGTTGAATGAGCCACTTAGATTTTGAGGAAGGTAATTTAGATGTCCAGACTTCTACAAGCAAGGTGTAAGCGTTTTGAAAACGTATGCCAACAATTTTTCTCTTTTACTAAGTAAGGAAGTGAGTTGAAAGGCCTCAAGATTTGGAGAGAGGAGAAACAGAGAAATGAAGGGGAATATGCATATATATATATATATATATACAGAAGCGTTCAGAAATGCGGTTTAAACACCGGTCATTTGCATAAGAGTCACTCTACATTCAATTCTTCTGAAAGCTACAATTTGTACTGACAAAACATGTGATTGATGTGGCCAGCCCAGACCTCAACCGCCTGTGCACCTGATTATTGACAAAGACACCTCCTCCTTGTCGATGTTATCTCGCGACAAATCCAATAAAGTGTCGTGACTTCTACCAAATGACCTTACGAAGAGACGGATAAGACGGAATTGAGGAAAAGAGATATAGAGAAGGTGCCAAGGTCAGGTGATGATCTACTGTAGGCTTTTTGACCAAGGGTTGCCCCTGTGCCCAAGCCCCTGCAGGTGTTCAGTGGGTCCATGGTTGTTCTTGGGGGGGGGGGGACAGAGATAGGGGTGGTCTGGTGTGCCCCAAGATTGGGGGGGACAGCCGGGGGCGCTTCCCCATTCCCTAAACTGTCTGCGTGTCGTAAATTTACGCACCTGTTAGGCTGTGCTTGTGCTATTGTACTGGGGTAGCGAGTATCACTCTAGTGGCAGAGTGCGTCCATTGTAATCTGGTACCTGATTGACTTGGCGGGTCTCGGGCACCTTGCCTCCAAAAAGAATACTGTACTTGGTCCAAGCTGCCGGACTGAGTCGAACTGGATTGCGACAACATCAATCACGACATTTCTCGTGTGTGTACCTTACAACTCACAACTTTACAACCCCCCCCCCCCCGCCAAAACAACCACCACCACCACCGCTACCACCAGCCATCCACGACCATCGTCTTTCCTTCCACACGCCACCTCCTACCCTCATGGTAGCCTAGGGTCCTGTCGCTAGTCGATTCATCCTCAGAGTCTATCCATGAAGCCGCCATCAAGGAGTTCGAAGAGCGCTGCCTCTTTTGTTGCTACGACTTTCCCTTTGCCTGGGCCTCGCGCCTAGAGAGATTCAACACCTCCTACTCATTCGCTTTACTTTTGTTGATATTTCCTCTTCTTCTTCTTCTAGAGAAAGATCACTGCCCTCGACCAGGGGTTTGTTTCAGGGCTTGCTCTCGCCCGCCTTGTGAACTGTTCTGTATTTCCTACCATCTCTCTCTTTCTCTTAAAAAAAGACTTAACCACGATTTGTTACGATGGCTCCCAAGGACGATCAGCCCTACGATCCCGTCCCCCCTATTCCTACCTACGATGAAGCTGTCGCCGGTGGCAGCCATCAGCCGCCCCGCCGCCCGTCCTTATCCTCCCCATACGACGACCCTTCGAATCTCGAGTTCGAGTCCCAAAGCCTGTTGAACCCCGGCGCACCCTTCCACCCCGCCGCCAATGACGCGCCAACGTCCACCCGCCCTCTGCGACGACCAGGTGGCTACCGACCACCCACTGTCGAGACAGATGACGAATACTCGGATTCCGAAGATGGGGGTGAGGAGGAGGACGAGGAGAACTACGTGCGGAGGGAGATGCAAGAGCTGGAGATAGACGACGATGCGAGCACCAGATCCTCCATATGGGCCAAGAGGATGCCATTTTCATTATCACTGCCCCGTTGGAAGTCTTGGAGCTGGCGACTACCAAGTTTACCATCCATCAGGCTAGGCGAGCAGCAAGACGGCGGCGGCGGCGGCAGCAGTGGTGATGACGGTCATGGCTCGCGACGGCGGTGCACGCCCGGCACGGGCTCCACCGCCACCTTCATCATGGTTGGCCGCGTGTTTGCTATCCTTCTCATCATGGGCTTTCTCTATCTGCTCTTCATGAGCGATCTCTTCTCCAACATGGCCCGACGGCTCGGGGGCGGCCAGATGTTCGATCCGGAAAGCGTGCGCATCCACGTCCAGGGCAGCGTCGACAAGGACCGCATACGCGAGAACCTGAAACACTACACCTCCTATGCGCATGTTGCTGGTTCCGAGGGAGACTACGCCCTGGCTATGGACACAAAGAACCTCTTCGCCCAGTACGGGCTGGAGGACGTCACCGTGGACGAGTACTACGTCTATCTCAACTACCCCAGGCCCGACGGCCGCGCAGTGCAGATCCTCGACGGGAGCGGCAAGCCCACCTGGACCGCCAAGCTAGAGGAGGGTGACCCAGGCGAGGAGAAGGCTGGTCACCAGACCTATGCCTTCCACGGACACTCAAAAAGTGGCGACGTCAAGGGTCCGCTCATCTACGCCAACTATGGATCCCGCGAGGACTTCAAGAGGCTCTACGATAGCGGGATTGATACCAAGGGCGCCATTGCTCTCGTCAAGTACTACGGAACCGAAGGCGACCGTGCCCTCAAGATCAAGGCCGCCGAGCTGGCAGGCTTCGCCGGCTGCATCATCTACAGCGACCCCAAGGATGACGGCTTCTTGCGAGGCGATGTGGCGCCGAACGGCCGGTTCATGCCCGCGGATGGCGTCCAGCGTGGTGGTGTCAGTCTTATGAGCTGGGTCGTCGGCGATGTGCTGACACCGGGATGGGAAAGTAAGCAGGGCATGCCGAGGATGAAGCCCGAGCAGACCACGGGCCTCGTTCAGATCCCTAGCCTGCCCCTGGCCTGGCGTGACGCTCAGGTCCTCCTGCAGCACATCAAGGGCTTCGGTCAGCCGTGCCCCGACGAGTGGGTCGGTGGCGTCCCTGATGTTGGCGAGTGGTGGACGGGCAACCTCTCTGGGCCGGTCGTGCGCCTCAAGAACGAACAGGACGAGAACAACCAGCAGCCCATCTGGAACGTATATGGCCGCATTGTGGGGGTCGAGCAGCCGGACAAGTCTATCATCATAGGCAACCACCGGGATGCTTGGTCGTACGGCGCCACCGACCCTGGCTCAGGCAGTGCCATCATGTTGGAGATGGTTCGAATCTTTGGTGACCTCGTCGAACGGGGCTGGAGGCCACAGCGGACGATTGAGTTCATGTCTTGGGACGCCGAGGAATACAACCTGATTGGATCGACCGAATTTGTCGAGAACAACCTCGATGGGCTGCGCCGAGATGGCTATGTCTACATCAACATCGACACCCCCATTGTCGGTGACGAATTCCATGCCTCTGGCTCTCCTGTCTTCCAAAAGATTCTCTATCGCGTCATCGACCGAGTCTACGACCCGATCCACAACACGACCCTGCGTGAACTATGGGATCGCCGCGGTGCTGAGATTGAGGGTTTAGGTGCCGGCTCCGACTACGTCGCGTTCCAGGACATTGCTGGGGTTTCCTCCCTCGACTTGTTCTTCGATGAGCCCGGCGGCCCATTCCACCCTTATCACTCCAACTACGACAACTTCGAATGGATGGACACTGTCGGCGACCCCGGCTTCACATATCACGGCATGATGGCCGAGCTCCTCGGCCTGCTCATCCTGGAGCTTTCCGACCGGCCTGTGCTCCCCTTTGATATGGCCGCGTACGCCAACGCGCTGTACAAGTGGACAAATGACTTATCTGACTGGACCGAACACAAGGGGGCCAACCAGGACGGCCAACCACCACTGGACATGAACGTTTTGAAGAAGGCCATCTTGGAGGTGATTGAGGCGGTGGCGTCCTTCCAGGACTGGGAGCATATCTGGCAGAACAGCGTACTGGCGGCTAATGGATGGGAGCCCATCCGACTGGGATCCAAGAGGTGCGACTTCAATAACATCATGTCGCAATTCGAGACGGGACTCCTTGACGTGGCTCAAGGTGGTGGTGTAAGTTCTCCTTCCCCTCCCGGGACTTTCTTTTTAATTCAGCAGTTTCTCTTTTTATCAATGAGTGTTTTGGATGACTGACGCCCTGTCGTCTCCCCGCAGATCCCCAACCGCACGCAGTTCCGACATGTCGTATTCGGCCCACAGCTCTGGTCCGGCTACGATGAAGCCTTCTTCCCGGCTATCCGCGACGTCGTCGAGTCTGGCAACTGGACACTGGCCAACATCACGGTCGAGAAGACGGCGCGCATCATCCGGGACGCAACCGTGCCCCTCAAGACATGGCAGGGGTGAAGAGAGAATGGGAAATCGCTGTTTTTTTTTCTTTCTGGTTTATTTTAATTTGTATTCTCTCTGGGATCATCCAGGGAGAAGGAGGAAGAAGAAGCAAAGGGTGGGTGCGGAGGCGGCGGGAAACAGGAGACGTCCGCTGGGGAGAGGGGGGGGGGGGGGGATAGGGGGCCGGGGGGGACCAAGGGATACTGCCTTCGGAAACCGCGGGATGGCCCGGCAAGGCGGTTGGGGCGG
>JACWST010000114.1:45217-96710 GCA_014850475.1 Cryphonectria naterciae | reverse complement strand
CGAGGAGGGGAAAGAGAAAAAAAAAAGGGGGGGGGGGGGG
The DNA here is from genome assembly GCA_014850475.1 of Cryphonectria naterciae. Taxonomy (NCBI): domain Eukaryota; kingdom Fungi; phylum Ascomycota; class Sordariomycetes; order Diaporthales; family Cryphonectriaceae; genus Cryphonectria; species Cryphonectria naterciae. The sequence goes on along the minus strand of JACWST010000114.1, from coordinate 96,670 downwards.
GGGGGGGGGGAGGGAAGGGAGGGGGGGGGGGGGGGGGGGGGGGGGGGGAAAGGGGGGGGGGGGGGGGGGGGGGGGGGGGGGGGGGGGAATATGGGACATGGGGGCATCAAGGTATATATACTTCTGAAACCGCGGCATGGCATCGCATGGCGTTTTGGAAGGGGAAAGGAATATTTTAGATTTTTTTTTTTTTTGGCCGCCGTATATAACCCCCCAAAAAACCGAAAAAATCTGAGCATCCACAGATCTAAACCTCCCCCCTCCCCGGATGAGCACTTGCGACAACAAGTTTCACATACTAACAAAGAGGGGCGCGGGGCGTTCATCATTACAAGTATTTTTTTGAGTATTTACAAGAAAGAAACACATGCGTAGGTAGTAGCTGACTTGACACTTTGCAGTTTGTATATGTCATTGAGGCTTCCGCAGTGGCGTTGACAAGGTCCTCCTCAAGTCTCGCCCCCTCAGTCCATTTTCCTACCCTCATCCTACCTACCCCCTGGCTTTGAACACCTTTGTGCCCCCCTCCCCTTCTACCCCCCTATCCCCCCCCTTTCTGGAGAGAAGAAGAAAAAAAGAAGAAAATTACAGCCATCCCGTCCGCCCACCCACCACCGATGTGGTCGCCCACTCAACCTAGCAACTATTGTAATAGATCGTCTCAATACACGTATCTTTACCCTTTCCCCAGCTGTACCCCCGTTTTGCTCTCTCTCTCCAACTCATTTCGGGGTCAACACGACACCCTCGTACTCCTTACTCTTGATGATCTCCAAGGTATGGTAGAAGTGCCTTTTGCTGTTCTCGACGGAGGCCGAGTCCTGCTGGTTGCCGGCGAGGTTAGAGTGGATGAGCTCAATCAGCCCGTTGAGGTATTTAGTGGTGACCTGTGGTGAGACCTTGGAAATTAACATCGTTGGTTTCACGAGAAAAAGAAAGAAGAGAAAGAGGGAGGCATCTCGGATTTGTTCTTACCGCTTCGTTGTGCTGGTCAAAATAGTACACATATCTGTCGAGAATCTCCACAAAGAGTTCGATGGACGCCGCCGTCTCCATGCAGGAGTCGGCTACACGGAGGGCACGCTGCAGACACTCGAGGACTCTCTTGCCATCACGGTAGAGCTGGACGGGTTCATTTGGTCAGTATATATATATATATATATAATTTCTAACACAAAGGGGATGCCGAACTCACATTCTTCTCGTCCTCCTCTCCATTGGCGGCAATGGGGTTCGCCCACCACAGGTGACTTGCCAGATACACGGCTCGGCACTGATCTGGTTTCCGTAGCAGTTTACTAGCATGCTGGGCGCACTTGGTGATCAAGGTGTCGTAGTTCTCCTTGCCGAAATTACGCGTCTGATGCAGCGCCGAGGCGATTACGCACACTGCCTGGAACTGCGCTTTGGAGTCGCTGATGGCCTCCTCGTACACGGTAAAGGCCTGCGCGAAGAACTCATAGGCCACCTCCTCGTGTCCGGTCTGGTCAGCCGTCTGTCCGCAGGCACAGAATAGCCTGAGTGCGAGTTCAGAGGCACCGGCGGCGTTCACGCGCGTGTACAGCTGTGACAGCGCAGAGTGCAGGAACTTGTACAGCGCGGAGGATTGCGTCGACCAGTTGTCATCATAATGCTCGCGAGCCTTGAAACGACGAGCCAACTTCATACCCGCCGTGATCAGAGGAGGCGTCGTGGTCCGTATGCGCTCGTTGCCTTCAGCGTAGGCCTTGCGTATCATCTGCAACAGCTTGAACTGGGTATCGTTGTTTTCTGCGGCGAGCAGGTGGATCAGACGGGCAAGCCAGCCTTGCTCCTCCATCGTCTCGTCCGTCTCCACGGTGCGCGCCCGCGCCGGGGTCCCAGGGTAGCCAGGCTGGGCCTGCGGGACTTCCTTCACCAGGACACTCAGGACACCGAGCACATTTTCCAACTGAGTGGTCGTCGCTATCGGGGTCTGGTTCTTGAGAAGGGTGCGTGCAACTTCGCCAGCAACCGCACGCCGAGAAGGGTACGTTTGGGACTGGAACAGCGGCACATACATCGGGAGGGACAAGGCGGTAAAGATGGAGACGTATCGTTTTAGAGGGGCCTGGAGCAGGCCGAGGAGACTCTGCTGGGCGGCTGGTGAGTGCAGGTCGGCGCTGTTGGTGTGCTCGTGAACTTTGACGTTGGCATAATCCAGGGCCTGGTCCACGTAGTCGAGGCGTTCGGGATAGATATTGAGAGCAAGATTTGTGAGAGACACCAGGAGAGCGATCGTATCCTGCACGGGTAAGCGTTGTGCCTCGACCAGGTGCGTCACCTGTCCGAAGAAGATTTCGTACAGTGGCACGTTATCCGGTATGCCTCGGTGTTCTACTGTTGCTGTCTTGGGCTCCTCCCCTTCCACAGCTGTCGCCTCTGTGTCCGCTATTGATGGCGCTGACTCGGATTCGGCGGGTTGCGGCTCGGAGGCCGGAGCAGCTTCGCCTTCAGAACGGTCGCCATTGGTTCCGGATGGCTGCTCATGCTGATGGTCTGCAGGGTTTGGCTCCCCCTGCCCGAGTTTGACCTTTTCCAAGAGACTGGCCAGGGCCTCCTCCTCCATCTTCGCCCGATCCTCCGTAGCCTGTCCTTGCGATTCTCTCTCGGCGTAATCGGAGAGCCGATCCATCAGCCCTATCACAATTGCCTTCACGTCGACGTGGGGGTTCAGCCTCGACACGGCTGCGAGGAACTGGTCTAGGGTGTGGAGGTGATATTCGTCAGGGAAGACCTGCGTGATGACCTCGAGCAGGTATTCCTGGGCCAGAACATCGCGACACTGCACCACCTGTTCCAGCAAAGGCGCAAGTATGCCGTGCTTGTAGGTCTCGAGGTCGACCAGCTGGCTGAGGCGCACAATGTTGCTGCCCACGAGAAGCTGGAGCTCCTTGCGCTCTTGTGTGCGCAGCTCACGTTCCCGGGAGTGACCCTGGTGCTGCAGACGAACCCACAGCTTGTTCATCTCGACGAAATTGGTCAGGACGAAGTTGATGGAATCCTGCAGGTTGCCCTCTGGCCCGTCGCCATTGCCGGTTGGCAGGAAGTCCCTTGCCTGACCAGTCAGGTAGTAGCGCAAGAATAGGCCCCGGATAGGGTGCTGGACGCCCCTGCTCATATCCATCATATCCTTCATGAGCTCTTTCACAGGTGCGCCCTCGATGGACATGTAGGCCGTGCCGACGGTGATCATGAGGTAGAGGCGGGGAACGATGTTGCCCGCATACTGGACAAGTTCGTAGAGATCGGCAAGATGGTTGACTGGGTGGTTCTCACGAAGGTGGACCGAGAGGTAGCGCAAGGCGTCGAAAACAGCCATGTAGAGTTCATAATACTGTTTGGGCCCGAGGCTGGAGGTGCGGAGCTCGGACACGAGGGTAGAGCTGTCAGGAGACGATGATTGTGAGCGTCAGCGATCCTGGTTGAGGGGAGTACAGGAAAAGGGAGAGAAGGAACCTGTCATCACGGACCAGGGGCGGGGAATCGACGTACCAGCACTTGAGGGCATCCATAAGCTTTCCGGGCATGTCGAGGCACTTGCGCATCAGGCCGGTCTGGTGGCGGACTGCCTCGAGGGCATCGCTCAGCAGACGGACCTGGTCCTCTGGCGGGGCGGGAGCAGCCATGCCTTCGGACCTGGTATGATATTGTGGTGGTGGTGATGGTGGTCGTGGTGAGATTTATCCTTTCTCTTTACTTTCTCTCTCTCTCTCTCTCTCTCTCTCTTCTAGGTCTTGCTCTTGGTCCTCCTCTTTCGGCTGCTGCTGCCCCTCTTCCTTTCCACGTCCAACAGCCGGTCGCTGAACCTGCCGCGCTACACAAAGAAGCGCAGCGCAGGTGTTATCTTGGAGAAAGGGGCGCGTCGCTTGGCGTCGCAGTCGCAATCGCAAGAGGTGATCAGATCAGCTGGTCGTTGGTTCCCGGGTGTTTGAGAAGAAGACAAGGAGGAGGCGGAGGAGAGCGGTAGAAAGAGGGCAAAGATGACGATGACCCTGGCGGTGGGTTGAGAATGCAGGAGCGCCGAGAGGGAAACGACGTGCGTAAACAAGTGGTTGGAAGAGAGAAAGAGAAGAGATTTCAACAGTAAACAAAGACAAGAGTACGACTGCAACGCGCTCACAAGCAAATCAATGAGCAGACTGGAAGAAATGCTCGGGCCAAATCAAGAGTTTCCCACAGCGACAACAACGACCCTCCAACTGACCGATAGCGATGTTGCTGCTGCTTCGTCACTTCCCAGCATGCTGCTGCGGAAAGCACGGGCCAACCAGCTTAGCTGAGCTTACCTAGCACCAGCTGGGCTGGGGTGCACTAAAAGCAGGGGTGGTGCGTTTACGTAAGCCAAAAGAAACAACCCACCCAAAACTTTGTCAGTACTTTTCAATCTCATCACCACGTTTTTACCTCTTGCCTCCCCTTTCAGCACATGGAACGTTCATACCGACAGTAGTCCCTCCACCGCAAGCAATGTGATGAAATTACTCTGTCTCCATCTCTCTATACAAGAGTCTCCTGGTAGGTTACTAGAAGGCAAGTTTGTGGGCTTTTTCTCCCTCTCCTTTTCTTTTCTCTTGTCCTCATCACAACCCCGACGCAGTTCCTTCTACCGGCTACTCCTCATCCTCCACCACGAGTCTTCTTCTGGAGGGCCTCTCCCTCTCGGTGCGTTTTGTGTCGAGTTGTTTGAGAGGAAGCTGGGTATGGGAAGAAGGTGGCTTTTCTGTCACAGACAACAACTGCAAGAGTAAATACTACCGACTGGACCATCATAGTCCTCGCCTGTGGATATCTTCTTCGACCTGGGCGAGGCTCCTAGAGCTCCTACAAATCACCATGAGGAAGACAAAAAAAAGCGGAAGCCTGCAATAGCATGGGCATATTGATATGGGGCAAAGAGAGACTTGGTCTTTACTGATCCTCTCGATACTCGAATTCTATATCATATGTCCTCCACAGTCAAATCCAACTTTCCATCCCACCCGACAAAATCAGTAGCGATGTCGATTGTATACAACCCGCTCAAGGAGCCTGGATCTCAGACACGTCAGCGCAGCAGAAGCTGGCCGCACTCTTGACGATCGTCTTCCAGACCGCCACCTCGTCCTCGTTACGGGGAGCGTATATGAGCGTGTAGTTCCAGGGCAGGATCCCTCCTCCGCTGAGCCGGTGCCGACGTCCCCAGCCCAGCTCGATCACCCTCTTCTGGTCTGCGAGGCTCAGCAGCAGATGCGTGCTGCCATCGGGAGGGTGTATGTGGCACATCTCGCCCCGCGTCAGCCTCAGCACTCTCGGCCTGGTACTGTCAGGCACTGCCTCGAAGCCCTTCATCCCCATCGCCGGGACGGGCCCCTCCAGCACCGACATCTGCGTCTGCAGCACCTCCGGGTTCGCGGCGACCAGCGCGTCCAGGAACTCGAACATGGTCTTCTTGGTCGCACTGCTCGCCTGGTCCGTCACTTGTCTCTGCGGTGCCACGAAGCCTGGGATCTGCGGCGGTTTGTTGCCCGGCCGCCAGCGCAGGGCCTCGGACTGGGAACGCGGCAGGTAGCTGGTGTGGTCGTGGGGACCCGCCACCTTTTTGAGATCGTAAGGTGCCGGGACTGTGGTGTCCTTGCGCGACTTGCTGCTCATGGAGAGCTGCCTGTACCAACCCCAGAACGTGTCGGGCAGCCCGTGGGGCCCCAGGGCCACGTACGAGCGATAGTCCTGGTAGGCGACGAGTCCGACCCCGAGGACAAGCGCTCCCGCTGCGCTGAGGAGAGGTCGGCTCCTTGCAAAGGCTTCAACGGAGTGCAAGGCTTCCATTGTTGATTCTTTTGTAATGGCGTAGAGTAAAGATTGATCAGATGTTTCTGAGATGGGACGCAAAGAGTGCTTCTTGGGTTGCTCAATCAGTAGAAGATCTCTGGTTGATTATATGCAAAGATCCTATGCCGTCCATTGACCTTTTGAGATTGTCTTCAAGGACCAAGGGCCGTCCTTCTTTAATACTCAAGTCTGCGTCCACCAGTCCCTCCCATTTTGAAAACACCTGCTGGGCGATGGCAATTCGCTCGCAACGCCGAGCTCACACAGAGAAACATTCTCACATCATAGCACAGCCTTACTGTGGTGTATGAACTGCATGCACCAGAAGACAAAGGCCCATGATAGACAAATTATTTCCGAGCAGGCAGCATCACAACGGCGAGAGTTGTATGCTGGCCTCGGAGATCTTCTACGTGATGCTGTGGTACAGTCATCCTGATCCTGTGTGTAGGGCGTAGCAAGTCAAGTACAGCCTTTTTTGTCATCTCTCAGCTCCGAGCACTTCGGGGTTAACCTCGGATGACCGAGGGCAGACGGCAGGGTCACCGGCCGTCCGCCGCCTCCGTGCTATGTCTCCCCCATTCGGAGATCCTCTGGGCGTCGAGACGACTGCTTTTGTTTACGGATCCTTCGGCTCGGGCTGATGATTCGGTCAGATTTTACCTCAGAGCAGAGATTTGTCTCACGGTAATTACGTCTCCTCCCAGACCGGCGATCATATGCTGTTGGCTGTAGACGATGTAGCCACTCACTCAGCATTTGATTTGCACAATCTCGAGAACCAGTATCTATCTCCTAGACTCGGCGAAGCAAGCTTGTAGGGACAATCTCTTATGTTAAGAGCGCCCCCTCACCTCCTCTCTCTTTCTCTCTCTGTAGTGCCGGTGAATCAACCTTTTAAGCTTACTAGGCACCCCCACCCCCCCTCTTCTACTTTTTATTATTTCTAATTTTGTATTTTTTCCTTTTTCTTTCTGAATGGTAGACACGAGCAAACCTTGAATTATTGAGCAAATGTTACGTAAAGGCGGCATGACGTCTTCCACACTCTCAGGTAGGGAGTCAAGTTTCTCTTGCCTGGCCGTGGAAAAAAAAAAAAAAAAAACAAAAAAAAAGTCACTATAGTCTATGGCGCGTTGCGAAATAGTCAGCATTGCCTTACCAATATGATTGTGCTATCTGCGGGCCAATGGCAAAACGTATTGCTGGCTTGGGGGAACGACGACCTATTCGAGAAGGAAGGCGAGGTGCATGATCTCATCATAAACAGAGGACCTTTCTCGAGTTTCTCTGAGTAGCACAGCCTTTTTTGTATTTCAGAATCAGAAGAAGAGAAGAAGAAGCAGAAGAAGAAGAAACGAGGGGAAAAAACTATCAATCACTATCTTCAAAATCCTAAGCAGCAGCCACAGAAGGAAAGAAGACATCCCGGGGCTGGAGGCAGACCAGGCGACTTGAGACGGGACCGTATTGACACAACCTCACGATAATATTAGCTGCTGTACTCACTGCATAACCCACATCCATCCAACCATGTCAAGCGCCAACCCCAGCCAGTCCGCCATCATCTGGCCCTCCAAGTTCACCCCAGGCCTCACGGACAATTTCGTGTCCAGCGAGCGCATCGCCAAGGGCATCACGGCAGCCCAGATCTGGGCCCTGCTCGACGACATCACCAGGTGGGAATCCTACTACAAGAACTGCCAGCAAATCACACCCCCCGCGTCCGGCAACCGCCTGTTGGAAAAAGGTGACGAGTTCAAGTTCAGCACCTTTGGGTTCCCCCCGCTGGACTGCTCCGTCGAGGAGTTGGTGGCACCGGGAGAAGGAAGGGGGGCGCCTGGCCGGCTTGCGTGGATGGCGGACGCGGGAGGGCTGCAGGTGTATCACGCGTGGCTCGTGGAGGATCTGGACGGCGGGCGGGTGCGGATCCTGACGCAGGAGAGCCAGGTCGGCGGGGTGTTTGCCGAGATGAGCGAGGCCAAGCCCAACGTGATGCTGCTGGGCCATCAGGACTGGCTGGACGGGCTGGTCAAGACGGCACGGGGCGAGAAGGTCGACAAGACGAACCTGGGAAGCGTGGGGAAGTGGGAGCGTAGTTGAGCTGGGCGTGTATTTCTGCAGGTATTAGGCGAGGAAGGACAATAAAAAAGTAAAAAAAAAAAAAAAAAATAGGATGACTACGACGACAGCATGTACATGGCAGTGTAAATGACACGCATTAATCGTGTACTGTAACAAGTAGGGTTCGGGTCGAACAATTACAGTATCTCGTAAGCACGACGTCACCCTCGTTAGTGTTCTCTGAGTTCGAGAAGCTGATCTATCAATGAGCACTTCGTGCTTCACCAGGCGAAAAGTCCATATCCATATCCTTATTGCATCATGGCGTCGACATGCACTTGGTCTCTTACCGCTCATCTCTTGTCCCTCGATAAGCCAGCCTACAAGGCCGCGACACAACACCCCTTCCTGAAGGCCGCAGGAGAGGGGCGCGTTCCCACCGACGCCTTGGGCAGGTGGCTGGCCAACGACAGGCTCTACATCCACGCCTACATCAAGACAGTAGGACGGACCCTCGCCCTCATCGACCTGCCACCGCAGACGACGACCCCTCTTGGGACCTCCTACAGCGAGGCGGCGACGGCCCTCGAAACGCAGTTCGTCGACTGGCTGATCCAGTCCCTCGTGGGTCTCCGCCGCGAAGAGCGCTTCTTCATCGAGGTGGCTCGCAAGTACGGCCTCACCATCGACCTGGAGACCGAGACCGTGGTGACGAGGGTGGCCGGTCGAGCTGTGCAGCAGGTGGTCCCGGACGGCGCAAAGCTGCCTGGCCTCGTGCTGTTCGAGAGGCTGTTTAGCTCTGTGCCACATCCCGCCGCCACCGCTGCTGCTGCTGCTGACGACAACGACAACAGAGGCCTGCCTCCCCCGGTCCTCTCATGGTTGGAAGCCGCTGTGGTGTTCTGGGGCACCGAGAAGGTCTACTCGGAGGCGTGGACGTGGGCGAGATCCCACCAGCAAGAAGGGAACGACCATGTAGCAGCAGCAGACGGAGGAGCGCTGCGGGCAGAGTTCATACCTAACTGGGCCAACGAAGGGTTTGTAGAGTTTGTGCAGCAGCTGGCGGACATCATCGACTCTGCCGTCTCGGAGGCTGTCGACAATCTGGGGGAGGATATGAAGACTTTTCTGGTTGGGAGGGTGGAGGGGGTGTGGAGGGACCTTCTTGCTGCCGAGGGGTCATTCTGGCCTGATGTCTGAGGAAGCGTTATAAAATGAGTTGAATGGGTTAAGGAAAAGGAAGTGTGTGAAAGCCCGTCCAAGCGGCTCTTGACGATACTTGGGTTGGTGGCTGGGGGGCAGGGTGTAGAAAGGAATGAGCAACAGAGGTGGGGGGGGGGGGGGGGGGGAAGGGGGCTACAGTGCTTCCAGAAGATATTTCTAAGGGCCGACCTGTGCGAGAGGGCTTCTTCCTCATCAACATCTTTGGCGGGAGGTGGTGATGCCACTTTCACCAGCTAGCCCAGCCAACCTCTACTTCTTGTCCTTCCTTCTAGCCCATGGACTCCGGCGGTGAAGAATTACCAGGACTCGCTGATGTCGTCTCGAGAGAGTCTGCGTAGCAGTCTGTGTGGTTCTGTGGGTCGAACACCCGAGTTTCTGTGCCGGCTTGGTTCCGGAGGTGCCTGAGAATGACGACATGACTCTCTGAAGGGGTCATGCTCTCTCTCTCTCTCTCTCTCTCGGTCTCTTTTCAACTCTACATTGGTAAGATCCACTGGGAAACTACGCCGACATTATTAATCACTTCGAGTGCGTGCAGGATTAGTGGGACCGGATACCGAGGTTGGTTGTCAGAGAATAAATAACTGGATATCGCTATCCAGATACGTAAGTATTTATCATGCGACAGTATTTTGCACTCGAAAACAACTTTTCAAAGCCCTTCATCATTCTAACATCCAACATCTAGGTCATCAGTCGTGGTACTTTTCACATCCATCCAATTCTTCAAATTGCTGGTTCAAGACAGCAAATCCCCATCCCGCATCCAACATGGCACCCACACGCTTCGAAGCCGAGGACGTCGACCCGTCTCCCCTCGGCCAGCCCCTCAAGTTCGAGTTCAGCGGGCTCACCGCCAAGAACCGCTTCATGAAGGCAGCCATGACAGAGCGCCTCTCGATCTGGGATCCTGTGGTGCTCGAGAAGCGCGGCATCCCGACCCCGGAGCTCATCAACGTGTACCGCCGCTGGGGCGAGGGCGGCTACGGCGTGATCCTCTCCGGCAACGTCATGATCGAGTACGACCACCTCGAGGCCGTCGGGAACCCCATCATCCCCTACGGGGCCCCCTTCGAGGGCGAGAGGTTCGAGGCGTTCCGGGAGCTGGCCGCAGCGGCCAAGAAGGAGGGCTCGCTGTTCCTGGCGCAGGTGTCGCATCCGGGACGCCAGGTTGTCCAGGCTATTCAGCCCCACCCAATCTCGGCCAGTGATGTCCAACTCGAGGGCGAGGTCATGGGCATGACGTTTGCGAAGCCACGGGCCATGGAGAAGAAGGACATCGATCGTGTGGTGGAAGGGTTTGCGCATGCGGCTGAATATGCCCAGAAGGCTGGTTTTGATGGAATTCAGCTTCACGGTGCCCAGTATGTATCATCTCTTGTCGACGAAATCTTCTTCACCTGTTTTTCTTCTTTTTTTTCTCCTTCTTCCTTTCTTTTACTTCTTTCATCTACTTTCTTTAGACGAAGGTGCAAGAAAAAGAAGAAGCTGCAAGCTGACAAGACTTCCTTCCCAAAGCGGCTACCTTCTGGCTCAGTTTCTAGCCCCGTCGACCAACAAGCGTACAGATGAGTATGGAGGCTCGCTGCGGAACCGAGCACGCCTCATCCTGGAGATCGCAGACGCCATCAAGGCCCGCGTCAAGGGCAAGCCTTTTTCCCTCGGCATCAAGATCAACAGCGTCGAATTCCAGAAGGGCGGGTTCACCACCGAGGACTGCGCCGAGCTGTGCGAGGAGCTAGAGAAGCACGGGTTCGACCACGTCGAGCTCTCAGGAGGCACCTACGAGGAGCTCGCGTTCACGCACAAGAAGGAGTCCACCAAGAAGCGAGAGGCCTTCTTCATCGAGTTCGCCGATATGATCGCCCCGCGCCTTAGCAAGACCAAGACGTACATTGTCGGCGGCTTGAGGACGGCCAAGGCGATGGTCAAGGCGTTGGATAGTGTCCAGGGCGTCTCTTTGGGACGACCAGCAGCGCACGAGTTCGACTTGCCCAAGAAAATCCTCGAGGGAAAGGCCAAGAGTGCGATTCGACTTAAGATCGACGAGCAGGACTTTGGTATTACCAATGTGGCTGCGGGTACTCAGTATGTTTGCTGTCCTTTCTTTATAACCATTCGCTGGTTCTGTTTCGTCTTCAATGACACACACCCACTGACAAGATCATAATTATAGGATTCGGTTGGTCGGAAAGGATAAAGAGCCACTTGACCTGTCTCAAGATAAGCAGCTAGAGGTCTTTATGAAGTCGCTGCAGCAATGGTCCGAAATCATGGCCAATAATAAGGATGGGTCAAAGTACGGTTTCATCGATATTGAAGGTGTCCAACTTCAGCCTTTCGGTACGCCCTATGCGGCATGAACCGGCATATTTCGTTAAGAGAGAATTGATCTTTTCTCATCTCAAAAATTTCTCGTAAACTTAGATGAGCTATACAAGAGTAGAATCAGTATATAGCTAGAAAGACAATAGACACTCAATGGTTTATAAGCATGAATATTGATCCCAACTTGGTGACATTACACGCTCGTGATCACATTCAGGGTAATGCACTTTCCGTCTTTTTTGCGCGCTGCAACCAAAAAAACTCTTTTAATTCCAGGCCTCCCCATTTTCCAACAACATACTTCCTCATGTGATATCTTCTGATTCAGTGCCACGAAAAGGAGATCTTATTTTGTGTAACGGCCATCGTTTTCGCAGATCAACCGGCTTCCTGGTGCCACTCTGGGCGCAGTTCACAGATCAGGTCCCAACCTGCAATAGGAGCTGCTGTCCATGTCGTCGTCGTATTATAGCGAAACGTCAGAGTTCTTGGAATCTTTTTCTTTGGGAAGGTGGTCTTGGTGACCGTTCTTTTTTTTGCTATTTGATACTGAAGCGCAGGGCCAAGGCCTCTGTCGTATGACGAAATCCCCCTTCAAGGTCACTCCCGAGGCTGCCAAGTTCTTGGAGCCAAGTGTTCGTCGCCTGGGCTGAGGCGGTGGCTTTCCTAGTCGATCTGTGACTGAATTTGCACAGGTTTCACTTAGAAGGAGGGGTTGCGATTCGCGCATACATGTAAGTAGACATTTGTACACAAGGACGAATTGAAGCACATCTCCTGGAAAGGTCAAAGCAGCCAAAGCAAGACTGTCATCGAACACAAGGCTACGCGATGTAGATCCGGTCTTGGCCCGGGACTTCTACTTGTTGAAATCACCAGGAAAAGTTTTGTGTTGGTGGGAAGTGCGAGGATCGAGTCTGACCAGCCTTTGGAAATTTTGGGAAGCCATGGCCGAAGAAACGATGCGATGTTGACTATAGATGACCGCCAGTCTGGCGGAAGCACATTATAAAAGGACAGAGATGGATATAAAGGTCTGCCACCTAGACATGGGAAATTCTCTGCATCTTTCTCCCTATGTATTTGTCAGTTTGGGGTCGTACTCTAATATCTTCTTTGTCTGATCTCTTTGTAATATCCTGTCCTGGAGGCATTTGTCCCTACCACCTTTTTTTCTTCTTCTTCCATTTCTCTCTCACTCATCATTGCCAGACTCAAAACTCAGTCAGGATGAGGACTCATGCAGCCATTATTTCATGTAACATTAGCTACACTCAAGCTTACGGCGTAGTCACAAAGACTACAGGCACTAACCGTGTCGGCATGTCCGGCCTGTCAGGTAAGTTCAGCAACATCATGCGCATCCCCCTCCCCCCCCCCCGCACGCAGGGCGCCAGGCCCGTCAACGCCGCCCAGGTGATCAGGGTGTTCAGGGGCACGGCTGACGTTGCCACGGGGCCTCAGAATAGCGCCAGCTCCGGGGTGGGCCAGGAGGATAGAATTGGTGCGCAAAAATACCCCGGCAGGGTCTTTTAATGGGGTCTGCTACTTTTATATCGACGGCCGCTGCTCGTAAGAGGGTGATGGAGTACTGTGTCAAGATGTGCAAGGCTCGTGGCTATTTTGGTCCAAGGTGGGAGAGTCACGAAGGAGGTTGGATGGGTGGTTGAATCTTTTATGATATTTAGATGGGTCATGAGCTCGTGAATGATAACACGATTGCATTGATGAAGAGGGATAAAGTATACAGACTTCTTCACAAAACACACGAGGCAGTAGAGGTGCAGTAGATGAGGATGAGATTGCAGAAATATCGAGGGAGTGAGTATATGTATATACATAGACTGGTAATCATAGGATCAGTCACAATTTCGGCCGATTCCAGCCTCCTCCCTACAAAGCCTATGGTTTGGAGACCAATTCTCCGCCCACTCAAATAAATCCTCCTACTTCGGCTCTACTGCTCGTTCACAAACAGACCAGCCATACCCATACCGGTGCCGATGCACATGCTCGTTAACAAGATCTTCTTGCCCGTACGCCGACACTCGCTGAGACCAGTCACAATCTGCCGGGTGCCAGTGGCACCGAGAGGATGGCCGAGGGCGATGGCGCCACCCTTGGGGTTCATCTTTGCCCAGTCTAGGCTCAACTTGTCGCGGCAGTAGACGGCCATGGAGGCAAAGGCCTCGTTGATCTCGACTACGTCGACATCGTCGAGGGTCAAGCCGTGCTTTGACAGGAGCTTGGGGATAGCTACGCTGGGTCCGATGCCCATGATGCGGGGCGCCAGGCCGGCGATGGTAGAGCCCACGTATTTGGCCATGATGGGCTGGCCGAGGCGGATGGCGGTGGAGCGCTTCATCAGCAGGACAGCAGCGGCTACAGGTTTGAGAGATGACATGTTAGCCCACGGCCCACGCAGATATGCTAGGACAGAAAAAGGAGAAGGAAAAGGAAAAGAAGAGACACATACCGCCGTCGGTGACCTGGCTGGCGTTGCCACCAGTGGTAGTCAAGCCCCACTGCGGAAAGGCAGCCCTGATCTTGCCCAAGCCCTCGGCCGTGGTGCCCGGCCTGATGCCCTCGTCCTTGGTCAGGACGACCTCCTTGACCTCGCCGTCTGGGCCCGTGATCTTGGTCTTGATGGGGACAATCTCGTCGTCAAACCAGCCCTGCTTCTGGGCGTGCTCGGCCCGCTGGAAACTCTCGGCGGCGAACTTGTCCATCTCCTCCCTGGTGATGCCGAAATCGCGGCTCACATTCTCGCTGGTCCAGCCCATGGGCTCCATACAGTCGACCGACTCCTGGCTCTGGGCGACGACATCCTGGTCGAAGGGCTTCTCGAGGCGGTCGCCGCCTGCAGTCATGGACTCGGCGCCGATTGCCACGCCAACATCGATATTCCCGGCGGAGATCTGGTTGGCGATGTCGGCGGTGGCCTTCAGGCCCGAGGAGCAGAAGCGGTTCACCGATGAGGCACCGGCAGTATTGGGGAAGCCTGCCGCAAGAGCGGCGGCACGGACCTTGTATGCTGCCTTGCCATCCGAGACCTGTTGTTGTTGTTGTTGTACGAACCAGGATGTCAGCTACAGCGCGGGCGAGGCTGGAAGGGGGGGGGGGGGACGAAGGAGGGGGGACTGGGACAAACGTACATTGCCCAGGCAGATGTCCTCAACAAGGCCAGGATCCAGACCAGATCGCTCGTTGACCTCCTTCAACAGGGCGTAGATCATGTACTCGAGGCTGGTGTCCTTGAAGCCGCCCTTCTTTGCCTTGGTGAGGGGAGTTCGGATGGCGAGGGTGATGACAATATCATCGGGATTTTTGGAGGTTCTAGAGAACAGCAGAAGAAAGCGGATAATGTTAGCCCCCTTCCTCGTCAATCTGAACCTCCTTCTCCTCCTCCACCTCCCTCTCCATTGTTTCCACATGGTAATCACAGACAGACCTGACTTACAGCGAGCCCAGAGAGCTCCCCGGCGCGAGGTGCTTCAGGATCGATCCCAATCGTTCAGCGACCATCTTGAATGATTTTTTTTTTTTTCCCTGCTCAGCCTGGCTGGGAAAGATAATGATGTAGAGAAGAAAAAAGACAGAAACAAGTAGAAAGAAATGCCGAGGAGGAAGAAGTAGCAAAGGAAGAAACAGACATCGCGAGGAAAAGGCCAAGCCGCGCAGAGGATGTCGGTGTGATGTGGTGGGAAAGGGCAAGTGCCGTGGACCGTGGACCGTGAACCGTGAGCCGAGGCTCAAACTGCTGCAGGGCCCGTACTGGTAAACTCCCCGCGGGGGTCCCATATGCCGACCCACCGATTAGTGTTCCCGTCGTGGTAGCCCTGGTGGGGACAAACCTTCTGCCGCCCTACCCTAACCCTCGGCAAAGAACCCTACCGCGATGATTGGGGCCAATGGCCGTCCATAGTATGTACTTACTTGCGTACTCAAGTACTGTGGTACATACCAACTTAGATGCTTTTGTAGTAATACCAGCATCCGTATTCTTGGATCTTGTTCTGCCAGCCTGATAGCATGATGACTACCCCAGTGCAGAACCCAACTGGAGATGCACCTTGGGAAGCTAATTACTCCGTGACCCCCTCAACACCTGCAGCCTCCCGTGATGAAAGAAGGACTGGCCAACTCATCAGCTGCTCGATATCCTGCATACAAGGCAAATTTTTGATACACTGTGGCTACTTCCAGAATGCTGTACCTGAAACATCCCCAGTGTTGACTGTTGAGAATGCTGCCCTTGTTTCACCAGATGCAGACCCACAGCAAATGTACAGCAAGCATCACAGAACAAATGACGACCACTAATTACCTTGATGGGGGGAGGCTTCCTTTCACTTCTTGAAAAAAGGATCTAGATCAGCTTGCAATGGCAATGATCATTTAAATATGGAGGATCTATGATCTATCATGTAGGGGAGAGACACGCTGCCTCTCTCTTGTTTGTGTTTGATGATAACGACGAGTGCAAAAGTACTTAGGCTCCTGACATAGGAAAAGAGCGCACCCAACAGCCTACTATGCATTGGAAAAGCAAAGTTGGCCCAAGTGATAGCCATAGAGGTGTAAGAGGTACTTTGCCCATGGAAAGTCACCTGCATCAAAATCCATCCTTACAGTAAGTATGGAGCCTTTGTACCCTAACCAAGGTCCTTGACATGCTCAGGGCCTCTCTGTCTGCAGCAAACAAACACAGCTTTGATTCAGACCTTCAAACTTGCCATCAGACGCGCCATCACGCTACCTCCTTTGCCAGCACACCCACAGCAGACACAAGCTTGCATCTTCTCTCTTGCTGTCAGTTCTTGCAGAAAAGGCTGCTCCATCTCTAACCATCTCTAACCAGACTAGCATCAGCTTTCCTTTCACTGACGCTGTACTTAGTAAGTTCAGCATCCAACACGTCGTTTGACGCGCATCTATAGCCTTGACTGCACAGTACCTTTCCATCTGGCACAACATTGAACTTCCTGGGACTTTCCGAGATTGACATACCTTGGGTTGTCCATTGATGCTCTCTTTTCCTTCACCACCATATTTCATCTTTCCACCCTTTGCATCCCTCTTCTGGAGCCCACCTTCTCTTTGAAAGCGCAATCAGGAAAGAAGTTGTGCGACTTCTGCATTCCCACCAAACACACCACCTGTTTGTCCTCTGAAACACCACTAACTCACGCCCCCCCCCGCCCCCCCTCATTCGACATAGTTCAACATGGCCGACAACCATTTGGACCTGCAGGCCTTCAAGGCCTGTTACGCCCAGTTTTCAAAAGCAGACAGCGACCGTGAGATCCTCTTCAACCAGCTTCTGAACGGCTATGAAGCCCTACAGGACGAAAACACCAAGGTCATCCAGGAGCTAAAGAACGAGAAGGAGAACCGCATCTTGTGGCAGAGCCAGGCCAGATCCTTCAAGAGCGAGATAGCCTTGACGGGATCGGCATCTGTATGTCTATCCATAGGTTACCTGCACCTTGGCTTATCCCATCTGCTTGCTACTGTCTGGAGCTACTGTCTTGCTGACCATGCCATGGACAGGAATCTCATCCCTTCGTCGTCATGATTATTAACGGAGACAGTGCCTCTTTCAAAGACGACCTATTCCGACAAGGCGAAACCGGTGGCGGGTTTGCAGCCGAGGAGCTCAAGAACCAGATCAGATCCCATCTCCGGGCCAAGTATCCCGACATAACTATTGACGGTTGGAACATTGTCGTCTACTTCTACGCAGATATGGTTGGCCTGGCCAAGACCCTTGCATCCAGACGTGTTATCTCGAGTGCCTCTGAGGTGCAGAAATTCGGTTCTGCGTTCGGTCGTGCCAATAGCCTCTTCTCCTTTGTCGACATTGGCTGCGGCCAGGATGAGGCGAATCACAAGTGTCGAAAGATGCTCAAGTTCATGCTGCACATCTCGTCCTGCCGACACGTCTTCTTTGGGCCTTGCAGTGATACGTACGGATATCTGCCCCTGTTGAGGGAGTACAAGCAGGACGTCTTTAGAAAGAAGTTGATCCTGGTTTTTGCTGGTACTGCCGCCCCGCCAGACTTGATCGGTCTGGATTTTCAGCTCGTCAGATTTCCCAGCGTCTTTAGTTCAGAGCCTCTCGACAACGCCAGGGACACCAAGCCTCTCCGTCTTGACATTGGCATCGAGCCCTTTCCACCTCCTCAGGCACCCGCGCCTGGCTTTGCCACAGGCGAGTCCGTCACCAACGAGTCCTCCGATACTGTCAACGGCGGTTCCTCTGCTGTGCTCACTCCTGCGTCTCCTACGGTGTCGTCCGTGGAGAACGTCTCTGTGCCGCCCGCGCAGGCACCGACCACCTGGGCAGTTGTCTCCAAGCTGAGCAACGGTCCCGTCATCAACCTGTACAGCAAGAAGGAGCCCAAACCCAAGCTCAAATACATGCTCCTGAACGCGTCCAACCAGCGCGTCGATGAGCGCCTCCCTGCCTTTGAGAATGCGGGCATGCGGTCCATCGACGCCAGGACGCGCACCCTAGGTCGCAACTTTTGCAATCCTTACCACCTGGGCCTTGGGTGCGACCGAGGCGACGCGTGCCACCACCACCATGAAGTGAGCCCTAAGCTCACGCCTGCCGAGAAGCTCGCCCTCCGCCACAAGAGCCGTCAGATCCGCTGTCCTGGTGGCCAGTTCTGTGCCCGTCCTGGCTGTCTGAATGGACACCACTGCAAGCACAGCTATAACAAGGACGGCCAATGTCTCTGGGGCTCCAAGTGCTTCTTCAAGGACACGCACGATATGGACGTGGTATGGTTTCTCTTGCTTTGTTTTGACAAAGTATCCAGCCCCCCCCTTCCCTCCCCCCACTTTCCCCCAGCTTCACTTGGACGTGCTCACTCTCCCGTTCCCAGCCCCAGACCCCAACCTTGCTGATAGGCCGTTGCTGATATTGATTTTTTTTTTAATCCCAAAAAGACACCCACGCTCAAGGTGTTTGAGGACGGCTCTCGCGAGGACCTCACCCTTCACTCGAGGCCCAGTACCCGCTGAATGCAGGTAAGTGTTCACACACGAACCATCACAGAAAGTGCCAACCTACTCACTAAAGATAAGAGATACTAGTGGTACCGCGGATGGGGGGCGAGAGTCAATTTACAAGACGATGTGATATTATCGTCTCGTCAACAAGATAATGACTAGATGGACCAAATCCTCCGAGGGCTGTGGGAAAACATCTGTGCGGGTGAGCATCTTCATGGCCACAACAAAACTTCAAGCACTGACACTATTGGCAGTGCTATCTGCAGAGTCATGCCCATTACACTGATAGAACTCGGTTCGAAGTTGTGGTGGTGGTATTACCTTGGGCTCTTCTCCTGGAGCTTTTCTTTAGCCACTAGTCCGGAAGAATTATTTTGCGGTCTACCCAGGCAGACTCGCTATCGTGACTCTTTTCACATTCATTGTCTTGGCCCGTAGCCGGTTAATATAATTTATAACTATGCCTTTTCCCACTCAATGCAACGCTGTCCTCTGCTCTGTATAGTCGCTTTACTACCCTTGAGACACTAGATTACCTGAGGAACTAAGGGACAGCCCCTGTCATATTACACAACGGACCACTTCCTCTTCTGCCTCTTCTGAGTGTGCGAAGACAACACGATTCTCAACGTCACGTGATTACTACATTCATGATATTGCGAAGTCCCAGAGAGACATACTTTAGTGAAAAGAAGAAAAAATTGTATTCAGATTAATCAAACTTACTGCTGAGCCAGGTGCCCCAGCAGTTTCTCTGGGTCCTGACGGACAACGTGTTCCCGCAGGCTGTAGAATTACCATCTTGTTTCATGAGGGTCCAACGCCTCCTTCGGCCGCTACGGGCGAGCAGGAAGGACTAAAAATTTCCGTCAATCATGCGTGACTAGAAGAAATGCATTGAGGGGGGCGGTGGCGCTATAATTGTGGATCTGTTGATTTCGATTTCACCATGGCATACTTCGAATGTCAACTGATGCGCCCGTGGCCAAGCATCTTGGCGGTCGCGTGGCTGTCGTTCTAGGCGCCGTACATGGTAAATAGTCATGATAATATAACTCAAGCTTCAAGGATGTTGACTACACTTTTTGTTTGTCGTTACATGCGCCGTCTTTCACATCTTCTGCAGTCGTTTGTGGTTGTACATAGTAGACTTCATTTTTTTTGTAAGAGAAGTCTGGTTCATTCTCATTGGGTGCCTGTCAAATGTCTTTTTTCTCTTCCCCTCCCCCCCCCCTTTTCCGTTTAGGATATTCCTAGGTAACCTTCTTTTCCTTCGAGTAGAGGATGCGGCCCACCACGTGCCCACCCACAGCCTCGGGACTGACTGATCAGGTTAACGGTGGGCAACAGTGGGCATGAGGGTGGGGGGCCTTAATACGTGTGGGCACGTCGTCCATATTGATACACACTACAGTATTTCTACATAGTATAGAACCATAGTGCTGTACTGTACATACATCGTGTCATAGCACTATGGTATATAGCCTGTGTCCAACCCACTCGGCCGAACCCCATTCTAGGCTTCTTTTGGCAACATCGTCCGTGAGGGTGATGATCCGGCAACTACCGAATGCTTCACCCTTTAATCTCGTGGCCTCCTATGGAGATGATCCACTCCTGTAATATGAGGCTGAGAAGGGTATCGATCAACTCTCGTTCCTCCCCCTCGTTTGGCCCTCGGTTCTCGCCTGCACACAAGCTTAACTCCCCCTGATCATAGCTTGGCAGGTCACGCCTGGAAGGTTTCCTGCATGGATGATGTGGTAGTCCGGAATAATACCGAAGGGGGCGTTTTAGGATGGAAGAGAACTATCGTGGGGTCAGGATGAACGCCACGAGAAACAAGTGCCATGATAACTGAGCATATAAAGAGAGGCTATGGTACGCCACTAGATATCGTATAATGATATGAATGGTAGACTCGTCCTGCAGTCATTCATTCCTTGTTTCTCTCCCATCTTTCCCACAGTCACTCTTTTCTACTCATTGCATTTTGTAGATAATCGTTTTGTTTTCTTAGATTATTGTCATTTTATCATCCACGGGAGGGACATACAACGACAACACCACCATCATTCACAATGAGAACTAACGCTGTTCTCTTCCTCGCGGGTCTTGCCCGTCAGGCCCTCGCAGCTGGTGTCACAGGTATGATTAAGCACTCGAAGAATATTTCCCCTTCCCCCTCTTCCTTCTCCTCCATCCTTTGACTGACTGGTTTTCTTTTTGTCAATACACAGGAGCTGCTGAAGGTTTCGCCAAAGGTGTCACTGGCGGTGGTAGCGCCACGCCCGTCTACCCCACAACCACGGACGAGCTCGTCAGCTACCTTGGCGACGACGTGGCCCGGGTCATCATCATCGAGGGAACCTTCGACTTCACGGGCACCGAGGGGACCACGACGTCGACGGGCTGCGCGCCCTGGGGTACTGCGACGGCGTGCCAGGTCGCCATCAACCAGAACGACTGGTGCACCAACTACGAACCCGACGCGCCTTCGGTGTCGGTCAGCTACGACAACGCCGGCGTGCTGGGCATCACGGTCAACAGCAACAAGTCTCTTGTTGGCAAGAGTGGTGCCACCATCAAGGGCAAGGGTATCCGCATGGTGGGCGTGTCCAACGTCATCATCCAGAACGTTGCCTTCACTGATATCAACCCTCGCTATGTCTGGGGTGGTGATGCCGTGACTCTGGATGGTACTGACCTGATCTGGATCGACCACGTCACTGTGAGTATTCTGAATTGTCCTGTAGTAGTTGTTGCTGTCATTAGGAGAGACAGAGAGGTAGAGAAACACACAATGCTAATAGCACAAAATAACAATACAGACGTCTCAAATTGGCCGCCAGCACATCGTCCTCGGAACCTCAGCCTCTAAGCGTGTGACCATCTCGAACTGTTACTTTGATGGCGCCGCTACCTACTCTGCCACCTGCGATGGTCACCACTACTGGGGAATGTACTTTGATGGCTCTTCGGTACGTTCTTCTTGTTTGAAAGCTCATACATCCTCTATAATACTCTTTTTTCCCCCTCTCTTTTTCGCAACCCCCTCCCCCCCCCCCCCCCCCCCAAAATAAAACCACGCCAAACTAACAAGAATGGTTTTTTCTATTTTCTAGGACCTGGTCACCTTCAAGAACAACTACATCTACCACATGAGCGGCCGTTCTCCCAAGGTGGCCGGCAACACCCTCCTCCACGCCGTCAACAACTACTGGTACGACTACTCCTCGTCGGGCCACGCCTTCGAGGTCGGCTCGGGCGCTATGGTTCTGGCCGAGGGCAATATCTTCCAGAACGTCGCCGTCGAGGTCGACACCGCGAGCGGCATGTTCGCGGGCCAGATGTTCTCGGTGCCCACCACCAGCTCCGCCTCCTCCTGCGCCGCCTCTCTGGGCAGGAACTGTGTCGTCAACATCTTTGGTTCCAGCGGCACCCTCAGCTACAGCACCACCTCGTTCCTGACTAACTTTGCCGGCAAGAACATTGCTGCGGCCTCTGCGGCTACCAGCGCTATGGAGTCGACCATCCCAGCCAACGCTGGCAACGTGCTGTAAATTAATGGAGTGTCCATTCAGCATACCGTTGAGCATGGATCGCCCGGGGGGCAAGTCTCTCTACTTTTTCTCTCTCTCACTCATAGCTTGAGGCGAGGTTTTTTTGGTTTTTTTACCCTCCACTTCATTGTATATACAAAATTTAGAGCATGGCTCTCTCTCTGATGTTATATCTAGCCTTTGCGTAGGCCTTTTCTGCATATAAATTTCCAATTTGACGGACTATTTATGCGCCAGAAGTTTCTTCCCTTACAGATTCCGTAACAACTTTTTCCACCACGGACGGCGGAAATTATCCAGACCACCATCTGCAAGCTCCTTGGCCTCGTCCAGATCTCGTCTCCTGCCAGACTGCAGATCAACCTCCTGAAGTCGCCAGAACCGGGTCTTGAAGGTGAACTTGTAGACAACATAGATAATCGGAAACAGAGGCAGGAGTATGTACGCATCCACAAACCCGCCAGCGTCAAAGGGGCTGAAGTTGGTCCACCCTTGCACAAGAGCCAGGAAGAGGTTGGCTCCCAGGCCAAAGTACGCACTCCACGGGTAGAATTTGGATACAAAAGGGAGGTCGGCGGGCGTATATCCCTGCGCCTTCCAGGCCTGTCGGAAGCGGATGTGAACAAAGCTGATGCTCCCCCAGACCAGGAACGTCGAGACCCCAGAGAGGTTCACGATGTACTCATAAGCTTGACCCGCGCCGGTGGATATGTTCATCATGCTCAGCGCCCCGCAGAGGTTGGTGAAGATGATGGCCGGCACAGGCACGCCCCTCTTGTCCGTCCAGCCGAGAATCTTGGGGGCTTTTCCGTCCTGTCCCATGAACAACAGGGTCCGCGCGCCGATGTAGATGCTGCTGTTGACGGCCGACAGACAGGTCACGAGGATGAAGGCGTTGATGAGGTGCACACCCGCCTGCCACCCTGCGTTCTGGATAGCGATGGTCATGGGGCTCTGGAGGGCCTTACTACTGGCCGAGACCAAGCCCTCTGCGTTGGAAGGGCACGTCAGGCCGAAAAAAAAGGCCGACCCCATATAAATGAAAATGATGCGCCAGAACACCTGGCGGATGGCCCTAGGCACCGCCACGCCCGGGTTCTTGGTCTCGGTCGCGGCCACGGCGATGGACTCGCATCCTGCGTAAAAGGTGCTGCAGAAGACGAAGACGGTAGCGACGCCGCGGAACCCGGTGGCGAAGGCGCCGGGGTCGTGCCAGTACTTGAAGCCGATGCCTGGCACGCCGTGGATGCCGCCTGCCGCGTAGACGATGGAGAAGATGAAGAAGGCGACGAGGCCGCCTAGTTTGAGGAGGGCGAGCCAGAACTCTGCCTCGCCGAAGGCCTCAACGCCAAGGAGCTGGAAGCCGAGGAATGCGAACTGATACACAAGAAAGAGAAGAATCGATGGGTTAATAATGATAATAAATGCAACCGACCGACGAAAGAAGCACCACACAAGAAACTCACCCATAGGAGGAGGAAATATCCCCACAGAGGCACCTTGTCGCTCCAAAAGACAAGAATGCTGCAGATGGTATTATACTCGTTGGCCAGCACCGCAAACCAGATAATAAAATAATTCCAGCCCACAGCCACACCTAGCGCCTTGTCCACAAAGCGGTCCGCCAGCCCCGTGAACGCACCGCCCGACGGGTACAGCGTAGTCAGCTCGCCTAGGCTCTGCATGATGCTGAACGCCACGAGCCCGATGACCCCGAACCCGATAAGCAGCGACGCCGGCCCGCCGCTGGAGAGGGCGCCTCCGCTGCCCACCAGGAGGCCGGGGCCGATGATCCCCGCCAGCGCCATCATGGACAGGTGCCGTGTCTTGAGCCCTCGCTTCACCCCGCTCGTGGGATCGATGGCACGAAAGTCGCCGCCGCCCTCAGACGACGACCCCCCTTCCTGCTCCTCCAGGCGCGCGGCAGATGCGCCGTTGCCATGCTGTATGTCGTCGTTGTCTGAGGCGGGGGTGAAGAAATCCTTGGTGTCCGGGGCTCGATAACTAGACATGGTGAAAAAGCCTAGTATCCAATAGTATCCCCCTTGAACAGCCCGCCTGAGATTGATGGAATAGAATATCGCAAGTCCTGCATATGTTTTTCTTCTTCTTCTTTCTTTCCCCAGGGGTCAGAGAGTAGATCGTGATGAGAAAAGAGTGATCAGTAATAAAGCACTGCTCCAACACACATCCAAGAGAAGGTGAACACTTTTCTGATTTATTAAGGGCTGAATTTTTCGTACAGATTTGCGCTAATGCTGGCGATGGCAATTACTTTGTCTCTAGAACTGCTTCGGGCCGCATAAAAACTGGGGTTAATGAGGATCGCTCGATGGATGAGCCAAACATGTGCCGCTATGGCGTTATCTCGCCAAGGTTCTTCAATCCTCTCTCTAAAGATCCATACTACCGAAGCCTACAACAACAGTATTTTACTTGTTCAATCAAGGTCGGCTTCAGTCAAAAGATAGTACGAGGAAGGTAATAACTATGCTTGAAATTCAAGATAGATAAATATGTCGGTTGAAACAACCTGAGTGAGTACCCAAGTAAAACCTATGTACATGAAAACTCAACCACTAATAATATCATACCACATGGTCCCAATTGCAAATCGCAAAAGAACCACTTAATCTGAACGAATGTACAGGAAAGTATCAAAAAGTAACAGCATAAAAGTCCTGACTCTTTCCCAGACTGTGAGAAGAGAGGGAGACAGAGGAAAAGGAAGAAGAGAGGAGAAGAGGAGAATAAATAAATAGATACACCAAGAACACGTCTCCAAGATGGTTGCGTTTCTGAACCTCCCTATTCACACTGGCACCACCACACACTAGTGCACACACAAGAGTACGGGCTGGCACAGGTGGTCGACCCCGTGTAACCGGTGCCGCCACACTGTCCCCATTGCGCGACAGACGTGCCCGTGCTGCTGGCAGTTGTGGTCGTGGCCGTTCCTGTAGTAATAGTGCTAGTAGTCAGGGTGGTCGCCGTCGTCGTCTCGGCAGTCGTGGTTGTGGCCGTGGCCGTGCCGGTTGCCCCAGCCTCGAGATCCGCCACGACCTCGTCCAGGAATCCCGAGTTCTCGTAGAGCTGGCTCATGTCCCACATCATGACTCCGCCAAAGCTCGAAAACGTCTCGCTGTACTCGATGGCGCCCTCCAGGGTGGTCCCCGTGGTGTATCCAGAGCCCGCTGCGCCGGTGTTGGCTGGGATTCCCAGGAGAACCTTGACGTCAGGGTTTGCGCTCACACTCTGGGCCCAGGTGTCCCAGGTGTCAAAGTTGTAGTCAGGCTGCGTGGAATCACCTGCGACGTAAGTGTTCACTCCGCAGCTGGTCACAGGGGTTTATTGTTAGCAAGACTTGGTAAGTTGACTGATAATATAGGAGGAAGGGTGGGAGAGAAGATAAGAGAAGAAGGGAAGAAAAAAACCACCGGAATTCCTCGAACGAACTTCATAGAGATTTTGCAAAAGACAGAGTGGTGGATAAGATGACTTACTAGTTGTTGTAGAATTGTACACTGATCCAGTCGAAGCTTATAGTTCCGTCCAGCATGTCATTGTCAGCTGTATCAGGGTACGGGCACTGTGGCGCCGCGCTGAGATAGTATTGTTTATCCCCTGCGTCAGTGGCTGCGGTCATGAGGGACCTCAGCTCGGCAGCAAAGGACGCCATGTTCTCCGTCGTAGATTCAAAATCGAAGTCGAAGCCGTCGACAACCGCGTCGCCAAACGGTCTGTCAACACTGCTGTTGGACTGCACGGGACCAAACATGGCCCAAACAGTCTCCGCTGCCGCTACTGCAGCCGAAGAGGAGGTGAAGCCGCCTTCTGTATATGTTGCGCCGCCGATCGACAGCATGATCGTCTTGCCGTATGTGGACTGACATTCTTCAATGTCGGCTCTGTGTGAATGTATGAGTTAGTGTTGTGTGTGTGTGTGAAACCCATCAGTACTTGCGGAAGCATCACTAATTAATGATTACTTACTCGATCTGTGGACAATCCAGAAGCTCCGAATTGTCGGCGAAAGTCGAACAGTTATTTCCAGCATTGGCAAAGTTCACAACAGGCGTTGTGATCTCATCCAGAAAGGCAAGCGGGATGATCTAAGATAATACTTGTTAGTCAGGAACAATATGTTTTGACATGTTCAGTCTAAGCCGAAAACACTCACGTCAATATCGGTATCTAAGACCTGTCAGCGACAAAACTTAAAACTGCAACGTCGGTCAACGGGCACACTCTAGTAAAAACTCACTGGAGCAGTAGTAGGACAATCTTTCTTGAGAGGCATCCTGGCCATAGGAATTCTGGCCTAAGAGTAGATCCGTGGTCAGCAAATATGTGCGGTACAGAGAATTCTTCGCGACAAAATAGGACGTCGGTCACATCATACCCCAATATACTTCGATGTTTGTCTTAGATGATGGGTCAAACCCTGCGTGTGCAAGGGGCAAGATGAGGGCGACAAGTGCCGCCACTTGTGTCATGAGAGCCCTCGAGCGCGCCATTATGCAAGATGTGGTAGTACAGAGACTTGTCACAGACTCTGAGCCTCCTCAAGCACTAGTTCAATACAATGAACAAGAAATTGTAGGCCCGAGATAGAAGCGGGATATGAAGATGAGTATCAAGTGCCCTGGTCAACTCAAAATCTGGGACCGGAACCACGACGACACTTATATGAATGAATGATTTTGAGTCAATGGCACCGCCTTGTGAGTCGCGTTCAACCACGCGACTACGCCTATGCCGTTACTATTTGCCCTTTAGTTGTTACATTCCATCTCGTGGCACCTTCCTCTCCCTTACCAAACATCCCCCATAATTACTCCAGCCAAGGTCCCACACCTACACCCTTCTTTTCTGATAAGCTGGTGACGAGGAAACCACCCTGTCAGGAGAGGACTCAAGGCTTCACGAGGAGATGATGTGCATTAGATCTCGGTCGCTGAGGGTGCCCGAAAGTTACGTTTAAATCTCAAGACATCCCCGGACCGGACACCAATCCAGCTAGATACGGCGCATCCATTGGGAAAGGGAGTAGCACATCGATGATGTAACGACGAAAAGGTGTGACTTGGGTTATGATTGTGGTGTTTTAATCAATCTACCACGTGGTATCATCAATGATAGTCAACCTGGGAAAAGAATCCATCTCGTGGCATCCTCATCGCTACAGCCATCCAAGATTTTTCCACCGACTTCTCCTTTTGTCTTAATCTAGCATATCCACAACATGACACGTACATGTTTGTCTGGTTTTGGTTGTTTTTTTTGTTTTTTTTTGTTGCTTTTTCCCCCTGCTGGCTGTCATACCGACCCAGCATGTCGGGGTTGATTGCAACGCTCCCTTAACCCACGCGCGCAAGGCATTACCCGATGACGGCTGCATGTCTCAACCAAAGATCGATCAGCTGTGCCATATCTCACGTGCAGGGTCTAGGCCACATTATCTGTCTTTTCCCCCTGACATGGACTCAACTCCCATTCGGTTGCTACCGTGCTGACGACGAGCCCCTTACATACATGGCTTCCCCATCCGGCTAAATGGTGGGCATTCTTGTCTCATCACTGACAAGTCTCTTGGGCAAATTAGGCGGCTCAGCGGTAGCCTCAAGTATTATGAACCTGGGGGGGAAAAAAAAAAAAACAATCACACTTTTTCGCATGTGACTCCCCCCCTCCCCCCCAATCCTCCAAATGCCCGACAGGACAGGTTGCTACGGCCAAGGGAGACCACATATGAATCGGTCATATGCCACACATTGCAGCCATCTTGGACTGGAACAACTGAGCGATTGCAACAACCTAAAAGTTCTCGACACGGCTCAAAAAAATGATTACAATCTTACGGCAGGCCAAGATTACGCGGCCATCTGCCAGCCCAGATGTCTTCTATACCATCACCAGGCCATTCGACCTGACACGAACAAGGACAGCTTTCTCCGCAAGTCAGTTTGTGATATCGATCTCCCCCCCTTTTCCACATCCTCCTAGCCCAAGCAGGACACTTTCGACCGAAAAAGATCCCATTGTCCCCGGCGACTCCCACACCCGAGATTGACCCAGGCTACCTAAGCAGGTAGTCAGGCAAAGCTACCACGCCCTTCCTTTTCCTGGCTGTAACGTAACGTTGCTTCTCGAATGTTGCTATGTCACAACTACTGCTGATGAATGCCATTATCACAAAACACACGCACACACTCACACGCACGCACGCGCCCTCGGCGGACGAGCAGTTACAATATCGTCAGTAGCAATTTCTGTTTGGGGACAGATGTCTGGACGCTTAGTGGCCGGTCGGCGATAGCCTAATTAATGCATGTTCTCGATAATGTCGGCATGTTCACGGGCCGGGCTCCTTTGGAGGAAAGATCCCCGAGCATGTGTACCACCGAGGTGTGATACACGCATATACAGCAAAAGCCGAGACAGAACCTATTTTGGTATGGTGCAGTCACCGAGCAAGTAACGGGTGAGATTGGTATGCTCCGAACTTTCGCTTCGCAACGGTTAAGAACTTCAGGGTTGGCGAGCACAGCTGGACTAGATCACGAATCTTCCCTGATGGATGAAGCCTAGGTTCTTTTGTCTTGTTGAAGAGTCCACCTGGTCTTGAATTTCTTACTTTTAGGATGTATACTTTATCTTGGCTACCATATCAATAAGGAGCACCATCGAGCCTAAGCTATAGGAATTGAGACGAGAGGGTTTAGTATGGATACCAGGTTCTTGATAAAGATATTGCGTTTCGGATCGATGGATCTCTTCAAATATTCTCAGCCTCTATTAGCTCTTAACTTAAATAACAGTATTGCGATGGTCCGGATTTGGCAAATCTCGGGAGAGAGAGATTGACTCGTACCAACGAGAAAGTTCCCAGTGCCTTTTCCGAAGATATGATGAGCTTTGTGCCAAACTTCTACTAATATCAAGTCTTTGACCATTCTCAGTCACCTGAAAGTGAGCATTCACTTTTCACAGATTGTGCAATTAAGTAGGCTGAACAGCAGTGAAAAGCACTTTCGTTCAGGTGCCGTAGCTTTGTTCAAATACTACTCACCAGAGACATCATTTACATTTTCTATCAGCTGATATGAGAGTGCCTACATATGTGGGTATCCTAATACTCGATTGGTGAACGATATCACGAAACCGAAAGCAATGCTTAACAGCTTTTGACAAAAAATGAAGAAGTGGGACAGAATACATTGGCCCTGGTCCCATGGCAGAATACATGCTGATTAATATACTGCTCGTAAACTTTGTATGCCAGATGCTCAGCTTCCTACATTCCAAAGAGATCACAACATTGCCAGCATGCACGGGGATGGCCATCCTTTTCACGCCCAAGTAATTTCTCTTCGTAGTGTAGTTTTAGACTCAAGTGAAAAGATAGAAGGGTACTTATGGATGACTTTTTAGGTCAATGATCTAATATTCTTAGAGTCATGTTCTGATACGATATATTAAGATTTTGATGTTAACATATTAACTCCTCTGATAATCCATCTCAGCCATATGCGTGAAGGATGTCCATATTGCACTTTCTCCTCTACAAGCTAATACATATTTTATGTCCAAAACCAGATTCAGTGATTCAATATTGACTAGAGCAATCTGGAAATTTCATCCCTTTGCTGTGTTCAAGCCGGCTTTTACTGATGGCGTTTTGCATATTCTCCAATGTGCCGTCGACAGCAGCGAGATAGTTCGAGTAAATGGTCATTCGTAAGTGAGCCTCGTTTCCCGCAATAATGTCACAATCTTGTTGAATATATTAAACACGTGCTGAGGAGCCATGGTGTGCTGCGCAGCCGTTTTGCTAAATTTAGCAAATCTACATGAAGAGCCATGTACAGCCTCGTGATTGGAATCCAAACACATACGACTGGGATCGGTACTAGAAAAGGGCGGGGGAAGATAGACAAGTGACTACACTGAGATGACCGTACTTTCCTACGTGATCCGGCCCATGTGTCATTACCAGCGTCCTGGGTCTCATATCTAGATTAAGGACTCAGCTCTAGGTCATCTCATCGAATCTGAAGTCGTCACAGAGGATGAAAGCACAACCAGCGCCAGGAATACTCAAACCTCGGAACTCTGTCTTTGCTGTCCAAGAAACAGTGGCCAGGTTTGATCCTTGAAATCGCCATGCGGACAGGATAGATCACGGAGAAAGTGGCGCACTGCTTGAATAGTTACTCGTACGAAGCCTGAAGATAATTGTTTTCAGCATCTTCGAGCTGTTGCAGAACACCGTCGTAGGTCACCCTGTAAACACGGGATTTCACGCTGTCGGTGTCATGATATCGAGGGTGTTCTATGGCAGCAAGCAAGACGTTGGATAATCGCATATCCAGATAATGTTAAGAAAAAGATAAAGGGGAATACATTTTTACATTTTGATCGATGTATTGGTGAAGAAAGCCTGGTGTCTTCAAGCCTACCTCGAGGATGCATGTGAAGGAAATAGTATTATACCGCCCTCATGCCGCCAAAGGGATTTCATACCAGGAGGTCTATCTCAGAAGGGACCATGAATACTGTTATGAGACGTTTTATAGGATTAATTTAGGGATTGTGCCCCACGTGAGCATCCAGCTGTATCACTGAGTTCAGTTTTCTGAGACTTCCACAAGTTCCCAGCGACTAATATGGTTCCGTATATGTAGCTGATATTGATTCCTTTGTGGAGTATGTGTTCGACTCAATGTCTCGAGGGCGGACGACCTGTTGGGCCCTAAGGACTAAAGTATATTCAAACACATAAGGGGAAAATATGAGAGTAGGCTTGACACAACAGGGACACCAGAGCTTTCTTATGACAATGGCGACTATAATGACTTACATTTAAGACAGCAGTCTCTCTTTATCAATCTACGGCGTCTAATACAGACAGGCAACAGCTCTACGTGTAGTATTCTCGTGTAATGTTATACAAAAGCGTTGACAATATTGGATCTGGTCTCAGCTTTTGTCGCGCCCTCCCCCCGCGTAATCTTGAAAGCGATAAAGTCCGGTGCACTATAGCATATTCCTATGCAAATTATTTGCCCTTCAAGATTTCAACGACTCCAAGAAGCAAGTATCATCATGAGCTCTGTACCGACTAAGCTGACTGACATCGAAATCATCACAAGATAGAGGTCAGGTTTCGTCTTATATCTCATCGACAGGAATCAGTGAGCATGATTTTTATTTCCTACTCTAGAAACCAGAGAAAACTCAGTGACAGTTCCACAGGAGTAGGTTTGTAGGAGGTTGTCGACCGAAGGAATCATCCAGCATTCATTACCTTACTCCGTAGTCTAAACCATCTTTTGGGAGACGTAAAAATAAGAATCGATTATTCGACCGCAGCAGTACCGTATCGATACATGGAGCCTTCTATGCGAAAGGAACCGATCGCCCGGTGCATAAGCGTTGTTTTCTTTTTCTTATGTGTGGCAGCGGATACAGAGCCGGATTGGTTGAAGGCCAATGTAGATCATGGAACTGTAGCATCGCATAGGGCCGGCTTGGAGAAGGTGGAGGAGGCGAGCCTTGAGGTAGAGGACAAGCCCGCATTCCAAGTATTCACAATTTCGAGTTCACATGAGCAAGGGTCAAAGGTGACACATGTGGGTATCTGTCAAGACCCAACAGTCATCGCTGTGACTCATAAGTTGTTTTGAGACTCATCAACAGCATCATCTGAGGTGCTTGAGCACTTTATGTAGCTAGGCTGAGGAGGCGCCTGCAAATGTATTTGGTATTATGGTAGGCAGAACGATCACGCCTGTGACAGCACAGATCCCGTAAAGTACCCATCACTGGGAGGGAGGTGGTTATCCTGGAAGGGAACAAAACGGACGCACACCGTTTCTGTCACATCGATACTTCTAACGGCACGCCCCTAAGGCAAGCAGGGACCATCTGTCAACCCACCCCGTCCATTTCCTGCAGCCAGCCGATCCTGACATATCACGCACGACACTCGTCATGCAAGTAGGTTGCATCGCGATGAGCCAATCAGACCAACCAACAGACATGTCTACATCTGTCGCTCCTCAGAAGGGGTTCCAGTCCCGGCGCCCACGGGCAAGTTTCAAGGTGGATGGGGTGTGGGCTATGCTATCATTTTCATCATCCTCATCATCACCTCACATGCAACCAGGTCATCTGATTCGAGAGTGTGCGGGAGGCGTTCTGGACCCATGGGTCCGTCTTCCGCGCACGGTAATAAGCAACCGATGTTTTGTTCCCCCTCCCATCCCACAGGTTCTTGAGAGCAAAAGCATCCCAGCCGATCCTCAGCAGCGGCAGCAGGGATAAGGCAAGCCTTCCGCGTGAGACGGGTGTGCAGATGAGCCAAGGAAGGGTGGTGGGGACCCAAGAAAAGAGGGTGGGTTGATGATAAGTGCTACCTAGGTAGGTCCTGTTTTGGTCTACTCCTTCTCTTCTCTTCTCTTCTTTTCTTTTAATTTTTCTAAAAAGGTTGTCATCAGACCGTGGGGGTTGCTGACCAGGCTTGTGTGACGTTCCGATGTATAGAGAGAAGACTGGTAGTATCATGAGGGTCGTCTCTCCGCCCTGATGACAGCGTTTCCGCAGACAGCTCAGGTTGGGAGGAGGGGAAGAAAGAAAGACACAACACAGAAAGTGGAAGAAGAAGCTGAAAAAGTACACAGTACAACAGATACAAAGGCAAAAAAAAAAGAGAAAGAGAGATGAAGATGAGCTGAGATTCCCGCACGGGTGACGTATTTGAGATGCGTCATGCATGCTGAGTACCTCGTCCAGTTTGTAGAACGGGAAACATGCAATGATTGAGTAGGGCCCGTATGCCGATCAGGCGCCGCGGCGGGAGCCCACTTTTTATTTTTATTTTTAATACGTATGATAGCCTGACCAACGGGTGGCTGCAGGTTTTCTTCTCTTCTTCTTTTCCTTTTTTTTTTTTGAAATTTTTTTTTTAAAGGCAACCAGAGAGATACAAGGTGGGATTAGGAGGGAGGAAATTTGTGTTAAAGTTACTGTGGTATGGATGGAGAAAGGTGGACGGACCTGGATGGCGAGACTGTTCTCCCCAGATGGAGAGTGGCACCGCTTGGAGATCTGGCGGGTGGCCAGGCGAGATTATATACATGGATAATAAGTACTAGGAGAAGTATGTATCTTATCCATGCGCCCAGGCCCTTGTGCAGCTTATGGGGATACCACTATGGTTGTACTGAAAAGAAGACGAACATGTTCTCACCTTTACTCCAGACACCATCTGCCGTCTAGTATGTGTGTGTGTGTGTGTGTGTGGAAATAATAACATTCGAGGCTACCTTGTTAGTGGAGGAGGATTCCATACCATTCATCCTGTTTCTTTTCTAATTTTTTTCCCTGTTCTCGCCCTCCTCTCGACAAAGGTACCTTTTCCTCGCTCTATTTCCTTTATCCAGAGTCGAGACTTTTTGCGAGTGTCACTAGGTGCGCCCCGTCCCTAGGTCGACTGACCCGTCTGCGAACGAACGGAGCTTCGGATGGAGCCTAGGGGCGTTTGTAAAGGAGGTGGGGAGGAAGAGACGATTGGTCACAAACACCCACATGACGGGACCCCTTGCTGGGGGCTTGCATCGGGACGAAGGAGATCCACCCACACCCACCTCATACGACCGTTGTGTGTATGTGTGTGCGTGAAAGTGCACTTTCGGGAGACAAAAAAGGTGAGCGAGGGTGTAGCATGCAAGTTGTCAGTGGATGTACAAAGGGTGTGTGTGTGTGTGTGTACGTTGCAGATACAAATTGCTTGACAATATACAAAACACAAAACAAGATCCAGGTAGCCTGAAGAGAAGGAAAAAAGGGAGGGGAGGGGATGACATTGGTCACAGCCCCCCTCCCTTTCGCGGGATGGGTGGCTTGTGTCACGCAGCCCGCTCGCTGCCAGCGCTGGGTGGGCTGGGCTGGTTCGTTACAGTCCAAAAAAAACCAACACAAAAAACCCGGGACTTTTGTTTCTCTTCTCTTCTCTCTCTTTCTCTCTCTTGACTAAGTTAAACGCTCGACGTGCATCGCCGTGGCGGACCTAATAAAATCAAGAGGTCCGAGCTCTGCAAGAGGCATGTTTGTCGCTCGGCTCGCGCGCTTCGCTATCTATGACTCCATCGTCTTTTTATCACCCTCTAAAGTACTTCTCAAGGGAGGGGAACATAAAAAGAACGAGGCGGGCGAAGAAAAAAGGGTACGTTTTGAAAAACTGCCATGTGCTGTCTTTCATGTTACTTACTACACAAGGTAATATTTCATAATTATTCCTTAAAATGCATAAAATTGTGCCTTGTCAAGATACATTATAGTACAAACGAAGCGCCGTCTCAACTTTTTCAGAAAGTAATCTCGTTCCATACTCATTACTATGTAAATAGTGATCAATCCAAGCATCAAGGTACGTACTACGTCAGGTAGGTATCTCTGTCAAAACATTTCGCCTCTTCGTGTTCCCGTTTGTTGCCTTTCGTTTGCCTCATCTCCCTGACCCTTGGATCTATCATTTCACTTGTTACATTTCCATGACCCCCGAAAAACAGAGAAGAAACAAGAGGAAAAAGAAAAAGGAAAAAAAAAAAAGATTACACCCACCACCATGTCCTTTCCCCTGTCCCCCCCCCCTCCCACCCCTTTGAATCCCTAGCAACGCCATAAGTAACTTTCTAATCACCTGTTGTTGTTGTTGTTGTTCTTTCCCACTCTTCTTTCTATGTGTGTGTGTGTGATCCATCCACCTCCTCCTCCCCCCTTGTCCCCCCTCCCTGTCCTTTCCACCCTTGCCTCCTCCTCTTCTTCCTCTTCCTGATTTGATCTCATGCCCTCTGGCTAGCCACATCCCCGTATCCATAATCATACCCTCCACCACGAGAAGTACCATAGGTACTAGTCGTGTCGGATATAGAATTCATACTGTACTCCCACCTGCCAGCAGCAGCCGCCACCTGAGCAGCCGCCTGAGCCTGCGCCTGCTGTTGATGTTGGCTTGTTGCACCCTGCGCCGTCGGCATGCCGTAGTGATCACCCCCAAGGCCACCACCCTGCTGCTGTTGCTGCTGCTGCTGCTGCGAGGATCTTGTGGGGTCATATGCCGTGGCAGGGATGGCAGATAGGCGGAGTGCCGAGCTGGGGTTGGGCGAAGCCGTCTTGATGATGCCTGCTCCTCCCGTGGGCGACATGGCGCGGGTGCTCACGTCACGCCACGACGAGTGCATAGCCCCCGTCAGCGAGCGAGGGGAAGGGATGGTATCCGAGATGGAGCCGTGGTGGGACAGGCCTGCGCTGCCCATGTATCCTTCTGCGGTGCTTCCTGTGGTCGGTGTGGGTGGTGGCACACCGTAGGTAGTACCGACGCTGACTGGCGTCAACAGATTTGTTGTATTGTTGTTGGACTGCGAGGAAGGGTGGTTGTTGTGTGTGGTAATCATGGACTGGTGCGAGATGGTGGACGAGGGCGACGCGCTGTACTTTGAGATGATCTTCTTGAGGGCCGGGGCCAGGATCTTCCAGGGAAACACCTTGACGTCCTTCTCGATGTTCCTGGGCTTGGGGTTGCCAAACCCCATGATGATCTTGAAGAAGTCCTCCGACTCTGCCTTGGCTTTGCTGACCGTCAGCGGCTTGAACCCTTCGAGATTGCGCCGGATGCGGTTCTTTTCCTCGACCGTGAACCTGTTGGGGGCTGCGACGAGCTGTTCCAACAGGTGGATCGTGTCCACCGAGGTGACAAAACACTCTTGTTTCTCCTCCCACCAGATACAGCTGATGTAGATATTGTTCGGGGGCCGATCGTTGACGGGGACCGCGCGGAACGTCGCGTTCAGCCGGTTGCCGTTCTGGGACCTCTTGAACATGACGATCCGCCTCTTGTTCTCCCACTCCTCCTCTGTCCAGCTGGTGGCCATGGTCTCCAGGTTGCCCTGGATATTCAGGACGGCCTTGTGGTGTGTCGCAAAGGGCGGATAACCGGATCCACCAAGACCAAGTCCTGAACCGCCCTGGGGAAGACTTGTCGTGCGCACAAGGGTAGGCGGTCCACCGCTGGGCATGGGCAGAGAGGGCGTCAGGCTCGGCCTCGTGATGGAGGTGTGATGATGGTGATGATGAGCTGCTGCTGCTGCTGCTGCTGCAGCTACAGCAGAGGAGGAGGAGTATCCTGCGCTTCGACCACCGTCGAGGACGCTGCCACCACCACCATAACCTCCCCAGCCCCCTCCTCCTCCCGAGAAGTGATGGGGCGAACGTAGCGAGGCAGGACTTCTCTGATGGTAGTGGTGATGGTGGGAAGGGTTATGGTGGTGCGCATAGTTGTTGGAAGTGCGGTACGCGTGAAGCATCGTGTCATTACTCTGGCCGTAACCTGCGGCAGTCCCGAAATTCGTCGTTGTCGTCGACTGGACAGGATTCACCTGCAACTGGGATCCTCCAGTCGAGGCGACAGCAGAAGGAGGCGGATAACCATAAGTATTTGTAGAGGGATCCACAGCGGCAGCGGCAGCGACAGAAATGTCGACATCGTGATGTTGTTGGTGGTGGTGATGCTGCTGCTGCTGCTGCTGGTGATGATGTTGACGATGACCAGCTAGCTCATGTGCTCCGGGAAGATGTTCAGTCGTGGTAGGGCTGGTGGTGGCACTCGTGCGGACGGTCAGCGACGGAGGGGGACTGTTGACCTGAAGAACAGACGCCTCGTGATCATGTGACGGTGGACTCCGGGTCGCACTTCGCCGCGTGATGGACTCGTCATGTGGACTTCCTCCCTCTACCGCCGCTCCACCACCAACACCACGGCCACTTGTTACTGCTGCTTCTGCTCCCGCGTCTGTATATGTAAACGAACCCGCCGACCCGACCCGTGCGAGCTCGTTCCCGTCTGCGCTCTCAATCACCACCGTCAGCGGCACGCCCGTTGTCGTCTGCCACCCCGTCACCAAGAACGGGGGCGCCTCCGCCGTCACGCAGTACGTACAGCCCCCACCAGCATCCTGTGACTCCTTGAGGATCTGCGCTGGTGTCTTTTGGGGCGCGTCGCCAAAGAGAACCCAGGCGAAGGGTGTCGTCGACGTGAGAGAAAGGAGGTCGTACTGGCCCGAGATGCGCAGCGAAACTTTGGTTCCGCTCGGCCCTGCGCTGGGCTGCGTGAGCCCCTGGGACGAGAACACCGACGACGACGAGGGGAGGGTGAAGCTGTAGGGACTCTGGTGGTGGCTGTTGGCCGCGACCGCTGCTGCGTTGTTGGCCGCGTAGGCCAGCTGGTTCATCTGTGAGGCCGCATTTTCTGTCTGCTGCTGGAGGCTGGCTTGTGGGAGGCTCTGGGGACTGTACTGGCCATACGAAGACTCTGAAAACCCTGTGAAGATGGCGGGAAAAATTAATCCAAAAATTAATACACCACGAAGAAGTTCAATGAAGGGGGAAAAAAGAGAGACAAAGAAAGAGGAAAAAAAGGAAGGGAAAAAAAGAGGAAGTCTTGGAGACTTCTTGTACAAAATATTGCAAGGGAAAATACATAATAAATGGCATACAGAAAAGAACTGCCAGGAGGAATACACAAAGAAACACAATTGGGAGATCTCACCGTGCATTTGGGGCGGATGAGGCTTGTATGCCGCCATAGGCAGGAGGTCCGGGGACGAGCCACCTCGCAGGTCCCCCTCTCCGCCGTTGGCACGAGCTGCTGCCTCCTCTTCGTATCGAAGAGTCACGGTATCTGGTGATTCGAGAGCCTCGGAATCGACAATGATTGGCCGTTGTGGATGATATCCCGGCTGTATGCATTTATTCAAAGTGTCAGCCAAAAAAAAGAAGAAAAAAAAGACAAAAAAGAAAAAAAGAAGGAAAAAGGGGAAAAGAAAGTAGTGGACGCATCAGGCTGAGGATATATGGAATTGTGTTTTACTGCCATTGTGTAACGTTTTCGGCATAATACAAAAAGATAAATTACATCGCATCATAATATTTTCAAAAGAAAGGGGGGAGGCTTGCATGGCTGGGAGGGGGCAGGATAGGGCAACGGTTTTGTCAGACTTACCTCAAACAGTTTGTACAGTGGCTGGTCCAGCTTGAGAGCAGACATTCAGGCCGTCGTTTGCAGCGTGTGCCAGGAAATGAAAGAATGGACAGATGGATGAATCGATGGTTGGTTGATTGGTTGGTAGGAGGCGGATTGGAGGTTGTAGCAGATGAGGTCCAAAATTGCTAGACACGGCTGTTTCGGGAAGGCGAGGTGAACCGTGACGGCGGGGGAAGATAACAGTCAGGGTAGTATGGAGGGCAGGATAGGGAGAGTAAGAAGGAGAGGGACAGGAAAAGAGTGGTGAGCAAGAAGGTAGTAGGTAGTAAAAAGTAAGTAGTAAGGTAGTAAGAGTTAAGGGTAAATGCCAAGATGGTATGATATGGTGGTAAAATGGTATAGCGAGGTCGGATGGATGGAGTCCTGTGTGATGCAAGTGTGTAAGCTTGACCTGTCCGATCTGATCTTGATTAAAACCCAGTGACAGGAGGATGTCTCTGATCACCCAAGCGGGCCCTTGCTCTTCCCCTCCCCCTTCTTGTATAACGCCGACTTGGGAAGCCACCCTTCTTGCTCTCTCTCTCTCTCTTCTTCTTCCTTCTTTTTATTGTGGGTGGGGGGGGGGTGTGTGTGTGTGTGTGGAGGGGTGGCGTGGGAGATCGACGCAAGGGAGGAGGCTGAAGCAAAGAGCTGAACGCCGTAGCCACTTTTTTACTTTTTGTCACTCCCACCCCCGGGCAAGCCACCCCAGTAAAATCACACTACCACAAGTGCGTGATGAGAAATCTTTGGAGTAGGTGGGAGGAGGGAGGGAGGGGGAGCAAGGAGATTTGTGTAACTTGAGAATCGAGCAGCAGGTTGGTGAAAGCTTGTGCGTGCCCTTGGTGGTTGAATCTCTGGCAATGATGGGTGAACTGTCGGATCTCATCAAGCGAAAAGAATCTCGCAACAGCATGTGAAAATGTGATATGTCTGCCTCATGACGGTTGTGTGTGTCTGTGTGCGCGTGTGTGGCTTTTTAAACAGAACAGAGGGCGAAAGAAAAAAGGGGGGGGGGGTTGGAGGGGGCCAACTGCCAGCTTAAGACCCCGGCCCAGAGGTCTTTGACCGGTCTGTCTGCAGCACACAAGACTCAGACAGATTCTCTGTCCCCCACCGTCGGGCCAAAACCGAAAAATACATCCAGCATTCCCAAGATGAGCTGGGGGTTGAAGGGTCTCGGAAGCAGAATGATGCAATCCCAAACTGGTTCGTAGCTTTTGTTGAAAGCAATGGCAATCATCAAAGGAAAGAAAATGAGAACACACATGTCACTGACCTGTTGAGAAGAAAAGCAGAAAAAAGAAGGAAAGAAGTCGGTCAGCACATGCTGCATGATATGGCGGTCTCCATGGGGGGTTGGTTCTTTGCGAGGAAGGGATGAGGGATCAGGGCTACTACTGTGCGACTTGCCAACCACGCCACCTAAAGATCGACAGGCGACATCATTGGCCGCAGGTAGATTTTCCTGCTGCACTCGATCTCCCCCGAGAGAGATAGAGAGAGAGAGAGAGAGAGAGAAGAGGAAGAGGGGGGTTTGGGGTTTGGGAAGAGGTGTTCCACGAGCCTAGTATTTTCTTCTTCTTTTCCTTGAGGTAGACATGTGAACTTACCTTAAGTGAGAGGGGGGGGGGTCTTTTTTTTATGAAAATAAAATAAAATAAAATAAAAAGAAGCTTTTTGAAATGGTCGATGCCAGAATTTCTGGGACAGAGCCAGCCTGATACTACCGCGACCAAGTCGAGCTGTCAGTGGACGATAAGCAGAGAGAAGCGTAGGGCGCGATCCGTGTGGAGCCCCCAGGAAGATTCGGTCTCATGCGGCTCTCCCGAACGTGTTCGCATGGGCGAGTGTCATGGCAGGAACTGCTGCAATCATCAAAGAAAAGTCTGTGGTGGCCAGGCTTCGAACTACGGCGGGTAGCCGTGGACAGTTCATCCGCGTCTTGTCCGAGAGCCCGCGATGATCGAGAGAGACGGGGGCCCCCAGAAAGATGCCTAGGATAGAGGGGTTGAGGGAAAACAAAGACGGATGCGGAAGGAAGGGGGAAGAACCCGAAAAGGAGGAATAATTACGAGACAAGGTCGCAATACCACACCCGACAAGAAAGAATGGAGGACGAAGTTTCTCTGGGGAAAGGTGGAAACAAAAAGCGTTGAGTGAGAGAGAGTGTGTGGAAGTGAGAGATAGAGACGGGTAAGCAGATGGAGATGGTTCAGAAAAGTAAGACGTATGTCGCGCATGTTTAGTACACGCGAGAGAGAGAGAAGGAGAGAGAGAGAAAGAGAGGCCTCTCTGGGGAAGGGGAGGTGGAAACTAGGGGACTAAGAAACAGAGCGTGGACAACCTTGGCTGGCAGGAAAGGGAGGAATAACGACGACACTGTACATTCTCGACACGGTCGGATCGCGACGTGCGGATTACATCCAGTGGAGTCTGGCAAACCAAGGAGTGGCAACGAGCACAGGTATAGCGCGTGGAAATCAGAGACATGACCGGTCCAGCCCTGGCCATTCCTCCCTAGCTGACGGTACTAGAGCTCTCCCTACCTGTACAAAAGAAGGGAGCGAAGATAGGGAACAGGAACGTATGTACTTGTGGACGGGTGAAGAGCACTGTAGATACACGGGGTACCTCTATGCAGAAAGGAGTTAAAAGAAAAAAAACGAAAAATAGAGGGAGGTGGCAGGCTGACAGTCAAGTGTGAACCTAAGAGCAGAGAGAGCCAAGCTTGAAAGGGAAATTCGGTGGAGCTTCGGCAGTGTCATGGGCCCCAGAGCACAAGAGAGAAAGGGAAGGAAAAAGAGAGACATGGAGTAGTATGGGATGTGCCCTGGGGTCTCCATGGAAAAGAAAAGTACAGAGGGAGGGGGAGAGGGAGGGAGAAGGGGAGGGGGAGGGTCTGGGAGGAGACCGGGATGACGAAAGGTTGGGAAGAGAGAGGTTGGGGGAATGGTTGGGAAATCGTCATAGGATGGTCCGATCAGGTCAGTGTAGGTATGAAGTATAGGAAAGTACATGGTAAGTAATGTGTGTGTGCCGCCATTTGAGATTGACGGATGCAAGCCACTGCCAGGTAGGTAGGCAAGGGAAATAAAGACCGGGGAGGGAAGAGGAAAAAAAAGGAAGAAAACCGAACGACAAGGAAGTGTGTACAACGTGAATAAAGCCAAGGCTACTACTACAAGGTCCCAGGGCTACTGGTGCCCAAGGGATAGTAACATGGAGGCTGAAACCAGAAGAGGAGGCCTGAGTGATGGGCAGGAGAATAAGAAAAAAAGAATAGTACAGTAAATTGGCACGGGACAGGGGGGCAAGGACCAGGTTTGACTTACAAGCAAGTAGTAAATAAGAGGTGTCCAGGAGACTAGCCGTAGTGGGTACTAGTTTTTGATTAATTGCCGTGACTTTTTGAGATGTAGACCGAGTGACTTGATGGGGTGGGATGGGTGGATGATTTCGAAGGGAAGGAAAAAAAAAAGAAGAAGACAAGGACATAGTGGTACCGCGCGCAACACAGTGTGTGACAGTGTATGCCTCTGGGCGCGCCTGAAGCGTCGATGAGGAGAGAGAAAACGGAAAAGGGTGTACAATGATTGGCTCTCGTGACCTTGGAGCAGGCAGAGGCCACGGGATGGCTAAGACTGGGTACCGTGGGCTCCAAAGTGGGTTCTCAAGGTTACAAGGTACTTTCTCTCTTGTCACTCACTTCTTGTCTTTCCCACCCCTCCAAAAAGTAGTGAGATAGATAGGATAGTGGATCCTGAAGGGGGGGGGGGGGCAAGTACCGCGAAGGATCAGGTGTGCCCTGGTCTGGTCTACCGGCTACCGAGATGCAAGATCGTCCTCGCAGGAAAGAATAAGGAAAAAAAGTAATAATAAAGACCACCAGGCCGAGGGTGGTTGGATGGAACAAGACCAAGGACGATCAGGCGATGGCACCCCCTCAAAGTAATCGCCGAACAGGATCAAAAGCCCTGCAGCAGGGCGGGCCGTTTCGAATGTCGCGGGCGGCACGCGCAAAAGAAAAGATAGAGAGATGGAACTATATGTCGACATTGCGCGTCAGCTGCAGGCTCCATACTCCCTCCCACCCGGTCAAAAACAGGGTCACCAGTCCACCAGTCGCCGTACAAACACAGTCGACCCCCCCCCCCCTCTCTTTCTCTCACACGAGGTAGTAATGTCCCGACCCTTCGTCAAAGGTATAGTCACCTCGTACGAAAGACCAATAACATAACATACTAATGAAGTATGAGTGCAGTCAGCCAAGGAGCAGGGCAGGCGGACAGGACCATCCAGGGTAACTGGTTCGTCCAACAAGAAAGAAAAAAAAAAGCTC
Organism: Cryphonectria naterciae; assembly: GCA_014850475.1. Taxonomy (NCBI): domain Eukaryota; kingdom Fungi; phylum Ascomycota; class Sordariomycetes; order Diaporthales; family Cryphonectriaceae; genus Cryphonectria; species Cryphonectria naterciae. Next base: position 54,213 of record JACWST010000114.1, on the reverse strand, counting down.
CGGCACAGCGCGCCCGCCCCAGGTGCAGATCACCCGACTGTCGATCTCGTTGTAACCCTGTGTTTTGGCCCTGCAAGAGGAAAGGTTTCGAGGGCGGGATCGTCTGCCGTCGCCCATACGGTACGGTACGGAAAGTAGCGTAGCGTAAAGCGGTTGCGGTGCGGGTTAAGTCTCAACGGCGACAAACGGACACTGTAGAAGACAACTTACTCCGTTTTTGAATGCTATAGCGCAGGGCAGCGTGATCGATCCCGTTCAGCTCAGCTGGCGTTTTTCTTCTTCGTTGTTCTTGGTTTGTTCTCGAAAATGGGAATATTGTATCTGAAGCACACTGACAAATGGTCAGCTGGGAGGTTTTCATTTGTATGGTGTTGTTTGTATCGTCGACCCCCCCCCCGGCCGGGGGCCTCAAACCCTCTGCCTGCGCACTCTCCGCTATGTGGCCCGGATGTCGCAGTCTTCGCCTTCTCTATACTCAACATTTCACTCTGATTTGTGCCGCATCGCTCTCCTGTATAGTCGACGAGACATAACCAAACGATTGCATTCAAATGAGGCAGTTGTTCGCTGTAGACTCCTGAATCCTTTGGGCGGCGCGGCGGCTGCTTTGACTCGGTCTGAATCGTACCAATATCATCATCCAAACCAGCATTGGCGTCGAAACACTCTGCCTAGGAGCGCCCTCTCAAATGCCGTGGGAGGGGGGGGGGGGCATCAATTGGAAAATAGACTAATACAAATAAATGGGGAGGGTCGCCAGATTACCTGTCGGCGCTCGCCAGAGGATTTAGCCACCCGGTTTTATGGCTGAGGCTTTCAAAACGTATTCCAAATATGTTAGGATAATTTAAAAGTAAACGACTCGGGTGTGGTGTTGACGTCGTTGTAATTAACCAAGAAGGAATAGCTGTGTTTCTGTCGGATCCGGGGGTCCTCTGGCAAAGAATTTTGTTAAATAAGTTAAAGAAATTTAATAATAAAAAATGCACAAGTTCTTGGAAGATGAGGATGTTTTGAATAGAGGAACAGGAGCGTATGGTTATCAATCCATATAAGCAATAGGAAAGAAAAGGGGGGGGGGGGAGTCAGAGAAGTTATCGATAGTCACGGCATCAAGAGTCTTATATAAAAAGAGTGGTAATAGTGGCCAGGACATTTCTTGCCACTCATGTTCGTAACAATGTACCACAGGAATCCAACAAGGGCTGGGCTTCCTATCCCGACGAAGCCTCAACAAGCACCAGGAGCGACTACAAGAAGGATGGTGGTGTGTCACAAGTATGGTCCACATCGGGCCTGCTCGACAACAAGATGAGGAATGTACATCCTCATGAGCATGTGTAACGCTCATTAAGGATGCACAAGCCTTCGTGGATGTTGATCTCCCACCAGGTAATGAATGGGGCCCCATCGCGCGGAGGCATCGGTAGCCCACGCTCGCAGCGCGAGGACTCGTACCAGATGGCGTGCAACGGACGACGGCTGGCTGCAGAGAGTGGTCACCAGTACAACCAACGATCACGGTATCGTGGGTTCTAGGTGCCGGCCACACGGTACATGAGTACCTCGATAAGGATGGTTATCCTTGGAGGTGAATGAATCTGTTTAGTAGGTTTTGGTTTCAAAGAGCTGCCGCAGTTTTAGGAATCCAGAATCCGCCCTTATCCTTGGGAAATGTGCCGCCATTCCAACCTGGAGACAGAGAGAGAGAGAGAGACCGAATCATGGTCTGCTGACTGTGTGCTCGAGTATCAACACACGGCACGGCGAAATCTCAGAGTTGAGTCCAAGGTTTTTAGGACTCTTCAGCGATCGACATCACTATTACCGGTGATATATGGCTGCTTTGCGGGTGGTAGAGTCTGATGAAAGGTTAAGAGAGATCGAGGTGGCACGAATACCATTGAACATCAATCATTTCGTTTCACGAACTGAAGATCAAACGAGTGCATTGTGCAAGGTGCGGCGTTCTCAAGCGCCATGCGAAGCGAAGCAGTGCGATGTGTGGCTCTCGAAGCCGGAGGAAACTCGTTCACGGCCGCTACCATGCATGCATCATCTCCGTTCCAGGTGGCTGAGGGCTTAGCTTGGAGCCCGCAATCCCTCAACTCAAAACAGACTATAAAAGATAATAGTGCTATACTCGAAAACCGCGGTCCCAAGAACGGAGCGGCAGGCCAGCACAGAGACAGAGAGAGAGAGAGAGAGAGAGAAACGAAATGTCTTCCCTCTAAAGTCGGAGGAACACGACTGGTGGGAGATTAACACCAGAACGACGCCGTCCTGCTCCCTTCGTAGCGGTGAGCATATTGGCCATAACTTCCGAGGCCAAGCTAATGCGGCATGTTAGCGAGTGGGGAATGCAGAATGATACATGCTGGGAGAGCGGGCTCGAAACGACGATACTTGTCGCTGAGGCAACAACTTGCTTTTTCTCATCGAGCGGTTCAGGCCAATCTGCCTCAGGCGTTAGCCACCTCAGCCACTGACAGCCCCATTTTCTCTTCCATATGACGAAGTAATAAGAAAAAGAAAGGACAAGGAACAAGGGAGCCATGCGTCCGTTTCGTGCTTTAAGCGACGGGATAATGACTACTCGGCAGCATGGTCAATTGTCCCACCGATCACCGAAGGGGTGCTCATCTTACTCATCGATGCTAACATTGGAGTACAGATTTCGTAGCCCCCAACACAGCACGCCATAACAAGGCTGGTGCTTTGTCTTTTCTTTTCGTAAGTAGATGCTACCATAGTAGCAAACCATAGTTAGCGCGCATAGAGGAAAAATCAGGTGCAGCAGCTTTCCACGCCAAGTAGAAGCCACTGCATGCAAGTGAGACTTGGGTGGACGTTTAGGATCTGTACTATCACCATGTCGCGCGTTTATACACCGACGTAAGATAATGAGAGACTCTGACACGTTCTGGCCACCCTGCCCCGAGGTCGGTCCCAACGGGATGGCACAGAGGTCATGAAGGCAAGCCACAGCGAGTAGGACTTTTTTTTTTTTTTTTTTTGGTTTTTCCACTCCCAAGGCGGACGGGGCGGCATACATGCATGCATGCTACGAGCTCTCAGACCCGGTTCACCCAACCTCATCTCGAAAACTGATTGATCTAACGGCCGTACAGTGCCCATCTTGAAAGGTACCTTTGACTTTGTTGGACCTGGCAGGGAGGTAATCACTTACTTAATGAGGCGTGTCCAACATAATATCCATCCACTAGCAAATTTGCTCGGCGCCGGTCAGGCCCCACGAGTATTTCTCGCCCTGCCTTGTTTCTGGTCGGACAAACGCCCCATCCGAGTTGCATCGGGCCCATTTGGGCCCATTCAGGTTTGGGAACTGCTCTGTGCTCGACTGCAGCAAGGCGTCGGCAAGCCACTGGATCATGATCGGTACCCGTACGGGTATGTGCTGGAAGCCGCCTCCTGGGCTCCCGCTGTGGGAGGATCTCCCGGGGGATTGGGTGGACATGAGGCGAGCGAACCGTTGGGGACGCACAAGGAGTATTTTGTAGCAAATTGAACAGAGGAAGCCCTGAAAATGTGCAGGCAAGGGCCCCTGAAAGAAAAAAAAAGATGAAAAAAAAAGAAGCAGCTCGCCTAGCAATCTTCCAGCCTCCCAGTCGTATATTCGCAGGGCCATGGGTGATGCACTGATGGTTACACTCTGGACTGGATTAATCCTAGCACAGGCGATTGTTGTCCAGGATGGTGCTGAGGCGATCTTGTCTTTTTTCCTCTCTTTACTCGTCTTTCTCCCCAGTGCCTCACGACATGCATGATGCATCTCGTAAGCGCGATTAGATCCAGGTTTGACGAAACATGGAGTTGCGAGCTGGGCAGTCGGGTACTAATACTTACCTGGTTGGAAGCGCATAATATTAGCGGAGGATCCAATGTTCTCTCTGGCTCCTAATTGATCTCTCTACCCAAATTGCCTGTCTCTTCTGCCACTCAGACCCTTGAGGAGTGGGACAAATCTCGGTACTTAGCCGTGTGCTGGCCCTTGTCGCAGATTTGCGAGAAAGTCCTGCTGTACGTCCGGCCAATGGAGCCTGTTTCTCAGCACCTACCGTCACACCTAGCTATGGCTGCCTCTCTGTTGGAGGCAAGCGGCGAGCGGCGGCCTTCTGCAGTACCGGAAATCAACCTTAGTGATGAATTATTCATATGGTGGATTTCGACAGCCGCGTGTATAGAGCAGCAATTTTCATTAAAGAGCGGACTTGCAACGAAGTTACTTCTCACCATGCCTGCACGATGAGCACTTAACATCATTTCAAATTAATAAAATAAAAGTAGTGCGTTTCATGCTCATCAGAAGAAATCAGTGCGCAGGTCGAATGTTCATCGCTCGAGGCATCTTGTAAAGCAAGTAATAAAAAAAATATTATTATAGACAAGCTTACAATTTGCAGTACCAGCAAGCCATTCGTGCCTTGATTGCCGTTGCCACGGACGTTTATGAAGAGAACAATCTTATGTACTGAGTGGATAAGACCTCTAGCAATCTGAAACGTGAGTTGACTCGGGTAATTAATTGTCAGAAGTCCGAAGCTTTGGACCCGACACTCTGGCTTTCTATCAACATTCTCCAACAGGCATTTCGTTTCTAAATCACGATTATATCCTTAGTCAAAGCATGATTGAGGCACTTCGCCGTTGTAAAAAGCCACATTGAGGTCATATCGTGCGCCTCAACGCAAGTAACGTGATGGGCCAGGGGGTTTTCCTTAGCAAGAAGTATGCATACATGGAAGACCTGTGATGACATCTGCAAGAGAAAAACCAGAACCAGAAGCTCATCATCGTCTCTTGGAGGTATGTATCTCAGCAGTGTCAACACCGGATGACCTACGTCCATGAAGCAGTACCGTTACCGTACTGCTTGGTCAAAGGCCATTCTAGCCAAGAAGGGCAAAAGCAAACGAGAAGATTGATACACAGGCTCGCACTGCATTCAGATTATGCACGTCGGTATTGTCTGGTAGCAGATCTGACGCCTCGTCTCGAGCCACCCCGGGCTCGTGGGCGGCCAAGATTTAGGCCCACCCTCCACCCCTCTACCGTGGATGTCCTCTGGCAAAATGCAACCCTTCCTCCTCTTGTTCTCTCACCCCTCCGGCACAGGCCGATTCCGAAATCGAGACGGGCTATGATTCCATGAGGAGGGGTCACATGCCGGAATGCGTAACAAAGTAGTTGACCTCATGGATTCAGTATCACGTTGATCTTGAACGCCTGCGAGCTGCCGACAGGGACGAGACAAGACAACGCAGGCGTCGCAAGGATGAAGCCTGCTTCAGACAGGCCCTGATATCGTTCAATCTCGCTATATGGTCAGCCACGCATGAAAAGCTGCCAATCACTGTCGCCGCAAGCTCTCCCTTAGCGAATATGCGGTGAAGACATGGCACTGCATGTATGGAAACGACCGTTCCATACGCTATGTCACGATCTCATCATTGTCGACATTGGAGATGAGGGATTTCCTTGACTAAGGAAGCTGTACTCCCTTGAGATCAACATTCCAGGCCTTGGCCATAATGTAACTTGTGGATAGGATTACTCAAAGCTACTCAGCCGTGCTGGCGCAGCCTGATGCTTATGGTTGCAGTTCTGTATCGAGGTCATTACTTTTCCTGCCATTATGGTAGTCACCCAGCAACGAAAGCAAGAGACTAGGATTAATTTCATAAGGATGACGTTATTGATTTTGTGTGATGAGAAGTGTTGTCCGAATACATAATTCAATAACTTGTTCTGTAGGGGAGCAGGAGTCCAGACTAGAACACTTATGAGTACACTTTCTAAGAAGAACCACGAGGGAGGACCATAATGAGGCGTAAATAGTGGAATGAACCAGAACGTCTGTTGACTGCGAACTGTCCGAAGAATATCCTCGTGATACACGATTCTCAACTGCTTTAGCACAAAGAGGGATCCAATATTAGGAGGCTATAAGAGAGGGAGAAACTCCACAGCCTGATGCATCGCAGATTGAATCATTAGAGAAAGCCAACACTAGTGTTTACTCAAAAACTTGAGTACGAACTTATGCAACGACTTCTACTGCACTCTAATCTAGTCGATCCCTTGAAGCAGCTCACCTTATCCACGCCTTCCACAAAATAGCTACAGAAAGGAAATTTCAAGGGTTTATGCTCAAATCATAACAAACGCAACAAGACAAGCATCTTTCGCTCAATGAAAAGCCTCATGGAGGGCCAGCCCAGGCGCAGACCATCACACAGTCTTCGTGACTTCTCGTCAATGACCGGGCATTCAAGCTCAACCTTCGGCCATCTCCGCCCTCCACACGCATAACCCGGTCATCATGGATGCATGATAAGCTCAATCTCGATCCGATATATGCAATGTTTCCCGATCCTTGTGCAAATCCTCGTTGTGTTTGGACGAGCCCTGCCGCTTGCGATGGGGGGCTTGATTTTAGATGCATGCCAGACTCCGCCTCAACATCGTGATGGGAACAGGGCGCTTTACCCTAATAGTGAGGTACAGACAGAAATCGTTGTCTGTAAGCAATGACGAGAGAGCTCTCCAGTCACAAGCGCGAGGCGGGGGCGCATAGGGGGCCAAGGTGCTGCGTTGCACAGCATGACAATCCGCCTACGCCTGAGTGCCCAATATATGCAGGCCGCCGCCGTTTGCACACATTATCTTGGAGCTGAGATCAGAGATCCTGCAGCATTGCGGTTCGGCTCATTGATGAGTAGAGACCTGCTGAGTTGTATCCGGGTCAGATCGAATTACGTCCGTAGTACTTTCTCGCGCCTGTGTTCGTCGGATGGTGCATTCTTGTCAGGTGGCCCCCTCAGTGCTTTCGGTCACGTTGAATCCTATCACCCGAACTAGAAGTCAAGTACATAATAATGTTGAAAAGGAAAAAGAAGCTTCCAATGGTTACAATTGTATTTGTCTTGCTTTGCCGTTCCCAATCTACCCTGGCCATATTATTAACGGTAATGAATCAATGTACAACATTAGCGGAAAAGGAAAGAGAGAAAAAAAAAGCAACGCACAACATGGCAATCACGAAACGTCCTCGAAAATGAAACAAGCTACCACGAAGATCCGTGGAACAAGCATCTCGCACGAGGCATAAGCCTCAAGAAAGATTGAGCACGTTCCCCGAGCGGAGCCTCTTCCACAAGACCTCCTCATGCAGCCCTAAGGGAGTCTTCTGCAATACTGTACAAATCTCAAATTCCCATGGTTCGACTTCGGTTTTGGAGGTCACATCGCCGTTGCTAGACACCATAATTGCTTTGCTGAGTGCCGCTAGATACCAAGAACTATTGATCGCGCTCGACTCACAACCTCACGGGGTCCTGACCGAGCAAACATGAGGTCAGTGTAGGATCATCTCAATCAAAACGCAGCCCCCACGAGAAACCAATCAAGATTTTGTCCTGGCCCACCTTTCATGAGAAGTATCTCTCGGTACATATGACAGGCGCGTTGATCCTGCACTATCGTAGCCTTCCAGCAACGGGTTGGAGGCTAGCTTTGTCTCTTGAAATCCTTCGATCCATGGTGATGATGGAGGGGCGCGGGCCGGGAGGGGGAGGGTGGGGTGTGTGCAAAAAGAGACGCCTGCATGACAGAATATCGCACGATCACTAGTCATTTGAGGATCAACTAGCAGAGCCGCAACGTATCTCTGTCCCGCTCTTGTGCAGGTGCAAAGAGGGCACCCGAGTCTTTGAAATTTCGACTCGACTCAGACAAGACCGATCGGTTGATGTGGAGCGATGGAAATCATTTGGCCGTGTCTCTTCCCCTTTCGGAGAGAAGGACGACACACTCTGACTGAAAACGAACATCATGTCTCACTTTAGCTATGAGACTATGCGAAGTACGGATAGACCCAACCGGCGCCGGACACGTGGGGTTTTCCAGTCGGCGAAGTCTTCCAAGGTACATCAGATCATCTATAGGAACTTTTGGAATCACTACAGTGCCAAAAAGGAAAAAGAAAATAAAAAAATTGAGATAAACAAGAAACGACCTAAGCCAAATGTAGCTTCTTAAAACATCATGAAGACCGTTGAGATCACCGGGTGCCCACCACTCCTCATGCATGAGATCTCAATCGTTGTTTTGAGGAGATTGGAGGGAAAGGCAAAAAAGAAATGTTTCGGGGACCTCCGAGTACCGAAGAAGAAGAGATAGTGCCCCATCAAGAGTTCTTCTTTCGCCGACCTTCAAGCTGGCTGGCAGGCTTGGATAACTCTGCGGATGCCCGCCTTGAATTTTTCCCGTGCCGCTGACCACCTCGCAAAGAAAGGTGACTTTCTGGGCGGCTGGTCTTGTCAACGTTACATTCCAGTGGGCAATCGGCGAGACGACACTGTGTATGGACAGAGCATGGGTTGCTGTAACTTGTATGTACAGGTCAACCAACCCCCCTCCCCCCCTCCCTTTCTTTGAAATCAAATCATTGTGATGCAGGGTGCTACCCCGGACCAAGAACTAGAAGAGAAAAGAAAATGTCATCCTGGACCATGCTAGAATGCTTTTTTGGGGGCCCCGGCTAAGCCGTCTATGCGAGGATCGTGACCGTCTGGACTTCCAGATCAGGACGGATCGGACAGTTTCGGTATTTCATCTCGCTCAAGTGACGTGCTCATTGGTTGCATGCTCGCCGCAAAGGGGGTGCTTCGCTCTATACGAGGCAGTCCTACGCTGCAAGAACGTTGATCGCCTCAGCCGTGGCTTGGGGGGGGGGGCGTTTCAGTTTCTTACTGCCGGCCACCAAATTTCCTGGGTCCAGGCTCTGGGCTTTCGTGTCCTTGCCACCCAAATAGTGTTGGGTGGACAGGAAAAGAAATTAAAATAAAAAAAGACCTCTAGGCGCCCGTCGCACCCCATCCAACAAAAACAAGAAAAAGAAGAGACTCTGGCGATAAGGAAAACAAGAGAGGGGCCGATCAAAAAAAACACGGCGAAGGGGGGTCGCCTACACC
>JACWST010000114.1:28012-45207 GCA_014850475.1 Cryphonectria naterciae | reverse complement strand
GGCCTTTTGTGTCCTTGCCCCCCAACAAGTTCGGGGTGGACAGGAAAAAAAATTAAAATAAAAAAAAACCTCCCCCCCCCCCCCCCCCCCTTTCCAAAAAAAAAAAGGAGAAAAAAAGCCCCAAGCAATAACAAAAGAGGGATGGTGCATGTTGAACGTAATCGATCTACAGCTCGAATTTGTGGTTCTTGTGGAGATGAGGCACACATGAGCGAATCCGTTCAAAAGACTCCCGTCGACGGAACTTCGGCTACATCTGGGAGGCACTGGGTTCAAGCCCCCAACATTCCTCGGCTCAGCATCATGAGACATTCCCCGAGGAAGGAAGGCTCCATGCTGTTAGTCGCACTGCCGATCAATTGAGGTCGTTGAAGCGAAGAAGTGGACTAGTAACTGTGAGCATTTCAAGGGCACCTTGGCATCACAGGTTGCTTTGAGCCAGGGGCCACGAGGCAAAGGGGACTCTTGTGCCAGACCACTCGTTTCGCTCATGGGTGTGTGTATCTTTGATTTATTTAGCAGAAGTACCCAGGTATGTAACGAAGCGTGTAGAGCCTGAGATACCTAGACTGGTACCCGAAAAGGGGTGTAAAGCATTCAGGTGCTGGTATTGAGGTATAATACATTGGACTCATGTACCTTGCTTGACATCTCTAAGTTTGTGAGGAGTTCTACCATTGATTCCCACCTACTCAATTCCATGTCGATCGATGTAAATTGACTTTGCTTGAGATGAGGCCAAGAAGAGGCACAAGACCTGATAAGTTGGCACGGGAGAGACTTCTCTGGCCCTCTCTACTTAATTACACATCAATGATAGCACAGTTTAATGACGAGAGCAATGAACACCCACGCAATTTATGCGCCCTCGAGGCCAGAGTCTATTGAACAATGTTCTTCGCCCTTTGCCGAGCACATGCATATAATATTTATTAGCGGATGAAACAATGTTCGGCGGTAGACTCCGTATTGGGAAGTCAACCAAAAGCAGCATGTGCATACGGTCTCGACCATGTGACTTGTTTAGGCGTTGAATGCGACCTTTCCCTCATGACAAATCTCCTTGTTACTTATCCGCAATTCATCACACACGTCATACATTTAGACTGTATTTGCTAATGATCAATCTGGTAGGGTGTTGGGGTCTGTACTTCAACGTTGGAAGTGGACTTGGTTCAGGCTGCAGACATACAACGGTATATATTATAGGGGTTAAAAAAAAAGGATGGTCATCAGTGCATTTGATAATGAGGTAATGAATCAACAAGGCTTAGACATGAGGGAATGAAAATTACAAGCTCGGTAAGACAATCCCACTTGATGGTTCAAGGTCGCATGAAAAGCATGCACTGAATCTGCGCAGTCATTGCTGAGGCTCTCGACACAAGGCTTCCATAACGTGAGGATAGCAGCATTATTATTAGTACGGACTGGCAAATAATAATACGGTGTTAACCTTACAATGCACCCATTGGTCCTGCTCCTCCAGAACAATTTAGGAAAGTGACCCACTCTGGAACTCGGGACTGTCAAAAATGCTTTGTGTGGGGTCGGTCCTAAATGAGAGGCCCCCCTTGATCCCATCCAGCGGCGAAGACCGGGAAAAGACCACGCTCGAGACGGCGCCGAAGAAGGAAAAAAAGCTATCTAGGTCTCGACCACACGACAAAGTTTGCACAAATGACAAGTCTTCATATCACGGGGGACCACCTAGGCATGCTAGGCAGCAAGGATCAAGAGAATCCAACGTACGTTATAGATGAGGATGAGGCTAGCGTCGCTCTTGGAGTCTGGGGAAAGGGTACCGATCCCTCCCGAATTGTTCTCTTGTGGGAACAGACAACCTGCTGACGGGAGGGTGGAATCACACCACTCTCAGGCTAAGACCGCACCACTTTGGCGATCCTAGGCAGAGGCTGACATGCCACGTACGAGATAGCCTCAAGGCTTCTCAGCCCGACTATTCTTGTCTGTTAGGTATAAATCTCCCTGGAATGGCCCCATTCGGCAGAGGAGTCGAGTCCATCTCAAACCATTTTCATTCATCTGGCACCGCCAAAACGAACAGCGACTCTTGCACACTCGCCTCAGTATCTGGCCACAATACCTCTCCTGCTCTTCCTATCGACACCACTCTTGAAACAAAACATCCTCTTTTGTGTCAAACCCCTCTTTCTAAGCTTATATCCTCTGCAAACTATTCATCATGGTCGCACCAGCTGCTCCCAGAGCCATCAAGCCTCTTCCAGGCACAAAGTACGTTCCACTCACAGCTGGCAGTTGATGTAGAAAGACCCAATTGCGCACACACGCAAAGTGGAACTTCCCCCCCCCCCCCCCCCCCCCAAAAAAAGAAGAAAACTGACCTGAATCCCCACCAATTATTAGATATGGACCCGCGGTGGCAGTAGTCGTCTCTCTTACAGCCGTGGCCACCTTCATCCGCTGGCAGCTCCAGGTCGAATCGCGAACCATGGACCGCATGTTTGCGCAATACCAGAACCCGCAGAGCGAAGCCTCACGACAAAAGATTTTCGGGGGTATGGGACAGGCAGACCCAAGGAAAAGTCTCTTCAACGTCCTGAGCTGGGGAAAAGAGATGAAGTAATAATCTATTGGTACTTGTGTTGAAGAAGGGGAAAGATTTGGAAATATGGTTGGCGACAAGACAGGCCCGAGATTGGCACCAAAAAAGTCTTGTTGCCTAGGTCGGAGTTTTGGGAATTGCAATTTTCGGGGTACAGCGCGTGTATTGGGTCAGTATAGACCAGACCAGACCAGACCAGACGTGTATGTCAATATTACTTTTCAGAAAAGATTTTTTTTCATTGGATCCAAGTTTTCGAACCTAGATCGGCCAGATCGATGTTACTCGAAGCGTCCAATCATTGATTCTTCTAATGTTGCATTCAAGTCTGCATGTGCTCATCTAACTCTAGTCGTGGTATCTCGCTTCTTCTTCCAGATCAGCCTGTTTCAAGGCGTCCTCGAGGGGTATATCTTCCAAAGCAGTAATCTTGGTCTTCTTGAGAAACTTCCAGATCAGAAAGGCAGCAAGTACAAGTGGTATATCCCTAGAGAGACGATTGTGTAAGTCAAGGCCTGATTCACAAAGAAAAAAGTAAATGTGAACGATTCACTTACAAATAAGATGATACAAAAGTCTCAGGGTCCCAGTTGCCCTTGGTGAAGACACTGAACCCGCTGGTCAGGAGGATCGTAATACACAGGAACAATGCGAAGTATGAGCTATACACTGTGGCGAAAAAAGCTGGCGTCAGCACCTGAGCAACGTGGCGGCGATGAACTACTACTATTCCACGCATAGTCCATGGAGAAGGATGTCACTTACAGGACCAAGAGTTATGCCAGGGCAGCCTCGCCACAGGGATGCCCTGCTTCTTGATGGCGAGCCTCATGCGGATGTGATTCAGAAGGATCGCACTCCAGCTGACCAGGACACCGGCCGCGGTCAGGTCCATGAGCCACCAGAAGACGGTCATGGCATCGTTGTTCAGCGTCAGGAAGCTGAGGAACATGAAGACGGTGAACAGAGCCACGCAGACGTAGGGCGTACCCCACGACGTGGTCCGCAGGAAGATCTTGGGTGCCTGTCCCTTCAGTGCGAGCCCGTACAGGACCCTGGTGCCCGCCAGCAGCGACTGGTTGCTGGAGCTCCAGGCGCTGGTGATGACGATGGCGTTGACCAGGCTCGGAATGGCGCGGATACCAGCAGCGCTGGCAGCGATGACAAAGGGGCTCTGGGCTGCAGTGCCACTCTCGTCGCCGAGTCGAGAATCGTTGCTTGCGACTAGCATGCCGACGATGAGGACCGCGAGCATGTAGAACAGCAGGACGCGGAGGAAGACCTGTTTACAGGCACGCGGGATGGCTCGGCGTGGGTTCTTGGTCTCAGCTGCTGCCATGGCGATGGACTCGACGCCGGCGAAGGAGAAGACAGCACTGGTCATGACGCTCCAGAAACCGAGAAACTTTCCCCAATTGCCCGTGGTGATATATTCGACAAACGGACCGGGGTTCTGCCAGTAGAGGAATCCGATACGAGGAGTACCCGGGATGCCGCCAAGATCAATCACAAGGCCGAGGATGATCAGGAAGATGACCAGGAGGACCTTCAGGATGGCAAACACATATTCGATCTCCCCAAAGACTATGGAATTGTGGTCAGCCAAACGAGCATTTCGTCCTCGGAAGAAGGAAGAAAAAAAACCCCGAATTTGAAAGGCGAGGTTGGGACTCACGGCGAACGAAGGCAACCCCCACCAGTACGGTCAGGATGACAAAGATGACGATCCAGACAGCGCTGTTCAGGTCGGTCCAGAACTCAAAGAGGACGCAGATGGCGGTGATCTCGGAGGGGATGCTGAGCAGATTGCCGTAGACCAGATTCCAGCCGATAGCAAACTCCAGGGCTGGGTCGACCAGGAAACCAGCATGTCGCACAAAACTACCAGTGACCTTGAGGTGGAGGAAGTATGGTTAGGAGCTGACCGGTTCGGGGTCTCCAAAAAAAACCAAAAAAAAAAACCAAAACCAGTTGCTAACATGAGATGACGGGACTTACTGGCAGTAAAGCAGTGACCTCGCCCAGAGCGAATTGTACAGCACACACAATACCCCCGACTATGGCATAGCCGAGGAGGGCACCGAGGGGACCGCCGGTCTGAATGGCACCGCCTAAGCTGAGGAACAGCCCGGTGCCGATAGCCCCAGCAATACCCAGCATGGTGAGATGGCGCTCGGCAAGGCCGCGCTTGAGGTCCTTGTTCTCGGCGGCGGTGACGAGATCGCCATCGTGGTCATTCACCTGGGCATCGGCCGTGGCGAGAGGATTGGGGGACCGTTGAGATTCCGGGTCGGAGAGCACGTCTCGATCCTGGGAGGAGGCCTGAGACTCGACAGTTATCGACGCCCCCTTGGCATTGACATCCTCATGGCTGCTGTTCATATTGCCCTCTCGGGTCAGCAAGAATGCTGGCGTTGTCAGGTCAAAGACTCCGGTCCGAGGCGAGTCTGCGCCGGAGAGTTTTGCGAGACGCTGTAGTGGGGGTGTGTATGTCTGTGAGGGCGAAGGGCGGGGCCGAAGAGCAGAGGAGGTCCGGATCCCCAACAGGAGGGACTGGGTCAGAAAAAAACGTCGAGAACAGTTTCAACACATGGCGGTATGGTTGAATTTATTACCGATCGTGGGCGGTGCCGGCGAGAAGGCCAAAGAAAAAAAGGTTAAAGGTGGCTTGGGAACGCTCATTACTGATTAAGATGGCGCCATCCGCCTATGGAGATAGCAGGTACAAGGTTGCCGCGGCTGATTACCTAACAGATAGAGATATCTAACCCTAGCCCTGTTAACTTTGGTAGGATTGATTGTCAGCCATTTTCTTCGTTCTTTTCTTCTTCTTCTTCTTCTTCCGCTTCTTATAATGAGGCTTCATAGGCCGATCCCGGTTCAGACTTCAAGACAGATGCGCGAACAATGGTGCGCGCATCCGTCTATGCTTTTCAATTGGAGGGTACATCAAAAGTTACTGACGACGACGATGACGACCTGAAGCCCCTTGCTCGCTCGAATGGAAATGGCCCTCCGAAGGCGTCGTCATCCACCCAGGCAAATGAAAAGGTCTAGACGCTTCACCTACAGAAGAAGCCACCATTTCAGCCTTATCACGACGGGTGGATCGTGTGCCGCTGCCTGGGGGTATACCATACATCCTGTCATGGTGAAGGGCAATATGGCCAATGCAGCTCTTTGGTCCGGCACTAGCAACCATCTTTGTGCGCGCTCGGTTGGCCCCGAGACATGAAGAAGCAGATGACTGCTGAAGCTAACGCAGTGGCGGCTAGAGCCTCATCACCAAGCCCTGGTAATGCTGGTTCTGGGGCAGATGTTTTGGCATGAAGTAATTGTGAAGGTTTAGTGTATGAATGTGGTGGAACTGGGCGTACGTGGGCGGCTTTCAGATTATTGTGACGACGACGTGGGCTTGGGAAGAAGAGCAAAAGAGAGAGAGACTGTTTCCAAAGAAGTATGTAACTGGTTTCGTACCGATGAACGATGAACGATGAACGGGGTGATACTTTGCGAAAGGACTGAAAGGCAGAGGGCACGTCGTGTCCAATCCGGAGGGCGTTGCTTTGTTCATTACCGTACCATTGCAAAAGCATGTTGAGATGTGGTTTTGTTGATGTATGTCTGCCAAAGCAGTACAGTATACCAATGACCAAAAAAGAAAAGAAAAGAAAAGGCGAGAGGAACAGGAGGGACAGTTGATAGAAGATGCACGTGGGTATGCACGTGATGTCCAATGCTGCAGGTACAGTTTTCTGGGGGGGGGGGGGGGGTAGTTGAAAACAGGATAGTAGATGCAAGCATGCATTCAAATGTTTTACTGGAGGGCAGAACTTTGGGTTGCGGTAGACTGCTGCAGGTACAGCGTCGGCTGCTCCCAGTAAAGTGAAAAGATGCCAATGGCCCTCTAAAGCCTACCCATACCCCCTGTAAGACAGGTGCCAAGCCTCATCTCAGGCAGTACACCACAGCACCCACAGGGGGCACATCTTTGACGACACCACCTCTGCTCTTGACCTGTGGCAGCAAGTGGCTAGTGGCTAGTGCGGACCCGCTTGGGGGCAAGGCAAAAAGAAAGGGTGGGTTTTTCCAACCTCCGACTTCAACCTAACCTTCTTTGACTGAAATCTCAAAAAAAGGTTTCTTCGAGCATCTCCAAAACGTTCATTCAGCAACTGCCAGCGTCACCTCTTGTCACAACCATAGCAACCTCAGTTGTTTCCACGCATTGCCATCTCCCCTGGACACGAGCAGTCTTGCCAGCACATCCAAGCTTGGAGCGCATCTCACCTCGCAGCCCTACACCACATCCAACCTCTTCTCCCAAGTGTCTGTGTGCAGGTCTGCCAACACCAGCCCTGGCCCCTCTACCAAGTCGTCTCTCTCTCCCTTGACGACCAACAACAACAACACCTCCTTTGCGCCCTTGGACAAAGACAAGACAAGCCCTCTGAGAGTAGCCATTCTCTTGCCTGCTGCCCTTGTCGACCCTCCTTGCCTCGGATCTGTTCCCCAACCACCTCCTGTCGAGCTACCTTCCTCACATCCAGGATGCCAGGTCCAAGTCTGCCCTCGAGCTTTGCCTCGGCTGCAGCAGGTCAGAACTCTGGTCGCGATCGCAACAGTGGCCGAGGTGACTCTCGAGGAAGCTCAAGTAGTGACTGGTGAGTTCAACCCCAGAAAGAAAGAAAGAAAACACAATCCACCCGTCTCTCCATGTTGGACCCCCTCCACCCCCTGTCATTACCTCTGTCACCTCTTGGTATGCCTCCATCCCCCTTCCCAGGTGACCGTCTGACCTACAAGGGCTCGCCACAGCAACATTTACAAACCCCCTTCTCCCTCTCTGTTCCCCCCCTCCCCCCTTCTCTCCTTCTTCTCTCCTTGCCCGGGGCCCACCTGGACCTCTCACCTCACACATACAAGGAACAATAGCACATTCCTGACCTAGACATCTTCTTCTCAAAAACTCCACATTTTCTGACGCGTCCTCCCCTTCTCTACCAATCTAGGCTTCGACGCGACGGTCGTTCAAACGGAACCGCCATCCTTCGCCGGTCCTCGACGACGCCTTTCAACAACTACAGCAACCAGCCCGTCCACACCCCCGCCGCTGCGATAGACGGTTCCTTCCCTTCGGCCGTGAGCGATTCTCCAGGCTCTGCCGCGGCCCAGTTCGCGCAGCACGCGCCCGACTCCTCGGCTGCGGGAAAATACTGCCAGGACGAGCTGCTGGACGTCGCGCGTGCTGTTGTCGCCGGATCCCACGCGATCGACGTGAGCTCGTTGCTCATGTCGGGCTTCAATCCCGGCGGCCATCTGAACGGCCACGCCTCCAGAGGCTGGGGTAAACCGAGTGACGCAAATACACACAACGACCCTACCGTCTGTTGGAACGCTGAAGGAAACTCGGTCCCGCTTGCCCTACAGGACATGTCGGCTGACGAAAAAGAGGTGGGTACTCGTGCCATTTCTTTTGCATTGCGCTGCATCGTGTGTCGCGCGGCGCGGCGCCGCGCTGTACTGCGCTGCGCTGCATGACACTTGGCTCTCCCCAAAGGCGGTCCTCATTTCTTATGCTCCGCTCTCCTTCTTTTATGTCCTCGTGTGGCTGATCATCCTGTCTTTTTTTTCTCTTCTAGTTGTTCTCGTCTGATGTCAATTCACCGCTCAAGCAACAACAGCCGCAGAACCAGCAGAATAAGGAGGGCGCCCCAGGCCCGGCCCTCAACGGCCGGAAGCAATCCATGTCGCAGGGCCTGACCTCACCCTCAGGCGCGCCGAGACCTGCTACCCGACGCCGAGAGACTACCGACACGAATCCCTTCTCCCCTGGAGGGGTCATCTCGCCGACCACCACTGGTCCGAGCCGACTGGACCTGTCCTGGCTCGGGAGGAAGGGACCCGAGAACAAGGAGGAGGAGGCCCCGTATGACGACAAGCAGCCGCCTGTCCCGGATTCCGCCAACAGGCCGACTGGATTTGGCGGGCTGACCCGCAGCGCCACGACGGGAGCAGCAGGTTTTTCAGGCCAGGCGGGCTGGGGTGCTACCACGACACCCACCACCGCCTCCGCCTTCAATGGGTTCGGCAACTTTGCTCTCAACACCCCCGGCGTCGCGGAGAAGGGCTTCATCAGCAGTACCGCCAGCAGTCGCTTCTTCTCCAAGAAGGAGAGCGCCGAGAGCATGGGAGGCGGCGGCGCTGGTCCTGGCAACGGCCTCGGCTCGGCCGGTATGGGCAACGCGAACCCGTCTTGGAGGTCGCGTCCGAGGACTGATACCGACCCCTTTGGCGGGGACGAAGGCCTGAGCGGAAGCGCCGCCCTCGGTGGGGCGCGAGACACGAGTCCCCCGCCCATGCCCACGACACACGGTTCGCAGATCTTCGACACGCCGGTCAAGGGCAACACGAGCGACTTTGGCATGTCAGGTCTCAACCTCGGCTCGTCCCGGGAACAAAATGCGTCTTCAGCTAGTCCCTCACAGACCAATCCCTACCGCAGCCCACCTGCCGAGCGCGGCGACAACGACCACGAGGATCTCGGGTTCGATAAGGGCCATGGGCTCGGTGGTCCCTCGGAGCAGAACTCGAACCTCGGCTCCCTGCGCGGTTTTCCTGGTGCCGCCGCCGCCGCCGCCGCCTTCGAGGGTAGCGACCGCAGTCAGACGTCCAGCGTCGGCGCCAAGAACTACCCTGCACTGGGCAACATCGGTGGATGGCCCAGTGCGTTCTCCACCGCCACACCCGACCGCGAGCGCCCTGGGTTCGGTACTGCCTTTGGAAATTCTGTCTTTGGCCCCATGAACAGCGAGATACAGTCGCCAGGCCTCGGTGGTATGGGCGGCCTGTTTGGCCCAGCTAGCAGCGGCCTGACAGGCACCCGCGGTGGCAGCAAGCTCGGCTCCCTGTTCCCCCCCGCTATGCAGGCCCAGATGCAGGCCCAAGAACACGACGCCCTGACGGATTCCATCCCGGATCTCCGGCAGAATAACCCCCTCAGCGCCATCGGGCCGGGCGCCATCGGTGCGCAGGGTCGCGACACGGACAGCCCGCTGCCGATGGGTCGTGGTCTCGTCGACCTGTTCACCGCCCCTCAGACGCAGGTACAGTCGCCCGGTATCTTCAGCACTGCCGATCACAACCAATCCCTTCTCGCGACCGCTCCGCAGTCTCAGGCAGCCTTTGGTGGCACGGCGAATCAGGGCCCCGGCTTTGGATCTGACCAGGCTCAGGCTGCTGGTGCTGGTGCTGGTGCTGGCGCTGGTGCTGGTGCTGGTAGCGGCCCGCCTCAGTCTCAGTCGAGAATCATGGTGATGCCTGATAGGATGAGGTGGATCTACATGGACCCCCAAGGCCAACAGCAGGGTCCCTTCACCGGGCTGGAGATGAACGAATGGTACAAGGGCAGCTTCTTCACCAACGACCTGCGCGTCCGCAAGCTGGAGGACCCCGATTTTGAGCCGCTGGGCCAGCTCATCAGGCGGATCGGCAACTCCCGCGAGCCCTTCCTGGTGCCCCAGGTTGGTATCGCCCACGGTCCGCCTTCCCAGAGCGGCCCGTTCTCTGCCGGAGGTGACTCCCGGGTCGTCATCCCACCGCTGACGGGGCTTGTTCCTAGCTATGGCAAGACCCTGACGGCGGAGGAGCAGAACAACCTGGAGCGTCGCAAGCAGGAGGAGCAGGTCGCGGCGGCCCGCCACCGCGAGTACATCTCCCAGCAGAGCCATTTCCGCAACATCCATCCTCCTGTGCCCGGTGCCCTGCAGCACCAGGGGAGCGTGCATAGCCTGCAGAGCCAGCCGAGCTACGGGAGCATCACCTCCCCCGTCGGAATTAACGCGCCCCAGGCACCCATCGGCCCCACGATCGGAGGAGGAGGAGGAGGTCCTACGCCTGGGTTTTTTGACCAGTCCAAAGGCCCCGGCCTCCCGAATGCCATGAATGCCGGATCGGATCCTCTCCGAGGAGACGTGCTTGAGCATGACCGCCAGTTCCTGGCGAGCCTTCAAGGTCCTGGTGGCGTCACCGGTATGTTCCCGCCTCAGCCTGTCGGTCCTCCTGCAGCAGCAGACCTCAAGAGCCAGCTCCCAAGCGTCGACCAGCTTGAGGAGGATTCACAGGGGTTCAAAGAGAGGCTGAAGGAATTTCAGGATTACCAAGGCGTCCCAACCCAGCACCGCAGCACCGACGAGGAAGCCCTGCCAGGCCCTTCTCACACTGGGCAAGCCAAGGGGCAGGCTGAGGCTACTGTTGCGGTCGATCGGTCCGATGCCGCTCATGTCACTCCGGACGAGGAGCCAGGTTATCTCCAGCAGCAGCAGCAGCAGCAGCAGCAGCAGCCTGTGAGCAAGAAAGCAGAGCAGCAGCAGCAGGCCATGTCCTTGACCCAGCAGGTGCAGAAGACGCAAGCCGAGACCGCACAGGCGGCGCAGCGCAAGGCGCAGGAGGAGGAAGCCTGGGCTCGGCAGTCCGCCGCGACTGGTCTCCCCATGCCTTTCCCGGCTCCGCTGCCGCCCGTGAACGCCCCGCTTCCGGCCCCGACTGCGCAGCGTCGGTCCAACATTGCGGATCAGTACATTGAGACACGATCCCAGAGCCAGACGCCCGACAGCGCTGCACCCGGGTCAGCCACCGCTTCTCAGCCTCCACCGCTGGCACCGTGGGCTCGCGAGCTTGGCAGCGAGGCGCAAAAGGGACCGAGCATCAAGGCGATCCAGGAGGCCGAGGCCCATGAGAGGGCCGTCAGGGATGAGGCGCGCCGCCGCCGCCACGCGCAAGAGCAAGAAGTCCTGGCTGCCAAGGAGCGCGAGAACATGAGCACAGTGTCACCGGGCCTCCCCCGCAACAGCACTTGGGCCAGCGGTTCGCCGGCGCCGGCAGCGTCGAGCCCCTGGTCTAAACCCGCTGCTGCCAAGCAGCCTGGTAGTGTCGTGAGCGTTGCTGCCAGTAGTGCTGGCACTGCGGCCGCCGGCAAGAAGACGATGCTCGAGATCCAGCGGGAGGAGGAGGCACGTAAGCTCAAGGAGGCCAAGGAGCAGCTCTCCTCCCACCAGGGACTGCCCCAGGGCACGCCCAGCATGGGCAAACGGTATGCGGATCTCGCCAGCAAGTCCGGTCCGCCCGGGATCGCGAATGCCGCAGCCATGGCGGCCGTCAGCGCTGGTGCTGCACCCACTGCCCAGAGCGGTTGGTCCACGGTGGGAGCTGGAGGCAAGGTCAAGGCGCCCCCGGCCGGGACACCTCAGGCCCGGTCGGCCAGCACATCCAACCCCCGCGCCGTGACACCTCAAGTTGTCCAGCACCAGGTCAAGCCTGCTGCGCCGGTGGGCAACAAGGCCAGCTCGGTCAGCGATGCGCACGCCGCCCTCCAGAAGTGGTTCAAGGGCGAGCTGTCGCGGGGGATCAAGGCTACCGACAAGGTCGAACTCGTTGCCAACCATATAAGTGAGGTGGGCACAGTGGACAAGGAAATCGTCGAACTGATCCTCTATGAGGGCCTCTCCACCGACAGCCCCGTCGACCCTCGTCACCTTGCGCAGGAGTACATCAAGCGCAAGAAGCAGGCTGAGAAGGGCGTCTTCGAGCCTGTTCCTGTCGCTGATGCAAAGTCTGGCGGCAGTGGTGGCTGGTCTGAAGTGGCCAAGAAGGGCGGTTCTTCTTCTAACCAGCCCAAGGAGGCCGATGTTGTCGGTGCTGCTGGGTTTAAGATTGTGCCTCGTAAGAAGGGCAAGAAATAGATGACCAGCAGAAAGGGCTGGGGATGTCGCGGGGGCCCTACGTCAATGACTAAGTGGGTGGTGGTCTTTTTTCCCCCATCATGGGCTTCTTCTGGCCTTCTTGAGGCCCCATCGTCTGAGCTGCCAACCGAGTACCCTGCTTGCTGTAAGGCCAGCCCAGCCCCGTTCCGCGCACATGCAAAGGAGATTTGTGGTTTTCTGTTCACGTGCGCTTCTCTCTACAGGCATGGCATTCTATAGGTGGTGTTGTGGAGGGCTACAGGTACTGATCCCGCACTGGAGGAGCGAGCAGCTTTGTCCAAACTGTGAAACGCAGCCTCGTGTCAATATTAGCGATAGTGAGAGAGTCCTGAGTAGCGAATATATTTCAACATCACCAGATGGGATAGTGTGAGATTCTTTTTTTTTTTTTTTTTTTTTTTTTTCTCATTGTGACGTCCTGGTTTGTTTTGGTTTCTACTTTCTTTAACTTCACATCGTACATCTTTCGTCCTTTTCCGTAACGCCAGCCGTTCATTCTCTTAACCAGCTTTATTTGCATTCTGCTGTTTTGGGCCGGCCCACGCTCTCTTTTTCCCCTTCCCTTTGACAAAACCTTTTCGCTCACCATCTTCTGATTCATTTCGGTCATCATACTTTTCTCTTCAAGTCAAAATGCAGATCTCTACATACGTCCTGGTCGCCTTGAGCGCCATCGTCGCTACCGCAAAGCCTGTGGCCAAGCCCGTTGAGCACACTCGCCGATCAACCCCCACAATCTACACCTGCGGCGACTCCACCATGGCCAAGGATGGTGCCGACAATGGACTGACGGACGGGTGGGGCCAGTATCTGGGGAACTACACCACGGCCACTGTCGTCAACGAGGCCATTGCTGGCCGCTCTGCACGCTCCTACTGGGAGGAGGGCCGCTTCCAGGACGTTGCTGACCTCTTGGTCGAGGGCGATATTGTGGTCATCGAGTTCGGACACAACGATGGTGGCAGCCCGGAGAGCGACGACAATGGCCGGTCTGACTGCCCCGGCGATGGCGAGGAGGTCTGCACTTCGGACGCGGACGGCTCGACTGTGTACACCTTTGTGTATTACATTACTCAGGCTGCGAAGCTTATGATTTCCAAGGGCGCAACAGTTGTCCTGTCTTCTCAGACACCTAACAACCCTTGTAGGTGTTCCTCTCACTCTCTTGATTCCGAGACTTGGACGGAATGTGATCGAGTGTCAAAGAGCAACAAAACGCTGACCTTATTCTTTTCTTCTTCTTCTTCCTTCCAGGGGAGACAGGCAGCTTCGTCTACTCGGCGCCGCGGTTCGTTGGTTACCAAAAGATCGTGGCCGAGGCTGTGGGCGACAACTGTACGTTTGTTGACCACTTCAACGCTGTGGCTCTGATGTACGAGCAGCTGGGCGACACTACGGTCACCAGCTACTACCCAAGCGACCACACCCACACATCCCCTACCGGTGCCAACATGGTTGCCGAGGCTTTCGTCCAGGCGATTGCCACCTCGATGAACGGTACCACTGGCCTGATTGACTACATTTCCAGCGACTATGCCACTGTTTACTAAGTGTGTGCCTTTATGGCGATGGTGAGCAATGTTGTCAAGATACGAGGAGTGATAGACAGCAGCATTCAATGTACATGAATTTTTTTTGAGTCTGGAATATACAGAAAACTATCGTATGACTCTCCCAAGATACCATCGAGATTTTCTGTGCGAGGGCCCGTGAGTCCACTGGCCTCAACTATCGCCAGGCACCCTCCATCTATATAGCCTCAGCCGGCCAGCTGTTTCTCCCTCCGATTTTCTCTGCTTTCCATATTTTGTCTTGTGGCTACCGTGGAACACATTCAGAGCAAATGCAAGCACAGACCTTTTCCTCGT
This sequence comes from Cryphonectria naterciae, assembly GCA_014850475.1. NCBI lineage: Eukaryota > Fungi > Ascomycota > Sordariomycetes > Diaporthales > Cryphonectriaceae > Cryphonectria > Cryphonectria naterciae. Next base: position 30,991 of record JACWST010000114.1, on the reverse strand, counting down.
GGTGACTACCGTGACCGCTTCTCGTCAGCGCCAAGTCAATGCTAAGTAGCAATTGCTTGAAGAGAGAGGGTCTGTCCACCCTCCTTCAACATTGATTGTTCCATAGAACCAGAGTTGCCGGAAATTTTCTTCTCTCGCTAGGACATTTTTCATGCAGGCAATATATTTATGTGTGTAGGTGGTTGGCCAAGCATTCATGTGATAATCAGAAGACTAGATTGATTCCAAGTGATCAGACGTATTATATGTATGAGTCTATCTCTTGCCGCAGCGCCTTGACAACGGATGCAACGTTCTTACTTTTGCTGATCATCAGTGATCACTGATCCCCGAGATCTCAATGCTCAATACCCCAAATTCACGGACCGTCCCCCCGGTCGCCTCCTCTCCCTGTGCAGCGAGTGCCGACCTTGCAACGCCTGCGGCTCCGCACACACTCTCTTGTTGTGGGCAAAGCGCCGAGGATACGACGTCTCACTGTCTGTGCGCATGCTATGATATATTGTGGGAAGCTGTAAGCGGAACTTTAATTGCGCCCAGCCATGCCGAATGACCTACATGCACCCCGATCGACAACCACAGGCTGTTTGGCACGGATCATTTGATGAGCCTCGAGTGGTATGGGATCAAGATCTCCAAAAGGCAAAAAAAAAATATACTTCATGACCTAATCAACAACAACGCTGGACACATCTGGGGGAGTAGAACACCAATTCTCTAATCACCACAGCAGACGTCGTGGCCAAACAAGCGCCGCCCCACCCCTCCTAATTCGAATGCATAGTCAGGTGTCTGCGCAGCTTGAGTGCAGCATTGTTTGTAGAATCGTGTATGATCATTAAAATGCATGTGAATGCCCTCATTACTCCGGAGTATGTGGCTCTAGGATAAGTAAGCGGCCAGCCTCAGCTTGTTCCGGAGCCTTCCGCACTGGGCGCCGTGCCTGAAGCATCCACCCTGTTCTCTTGTATGATAGTCGACTTTGTGACCAAAATATGTTGGCTCAAGTCCCGGTCGGACATCCTATGTTCAACCAACTCCCGCTCGCTTCCCCCGTCGTCGCTCTGTCGTGTTGTTCTGACCGGCGAACTCGAGGAGCCCACCTCCCCATTCGCGCTGACCCACGCCGTGATGTGGTTGCTGTGGTAATACAGCCCGCTCTTCTCCACATCAATTCCCCATCTCGTCTCCAAGAGGTCGACAGGCACATCCGGCGCGCCGCTGACCCGGCTGGTCTTGCTGGTCGTATTCGAGGGCCGTAGGCTCTGTGAGTAGGATCTCTTGTCCTTGAGCGACTGGAGTACGATTCCGCTGGTTCGACGGGTGCGGCGCTTCGAACCCGACAGGACCTCAGCGCCGTATTTGGAGTGTTCGTTCCGTAGGCCGAGACACGGGAACATCTGGGCGAGGAGGTATCGGATCGTCGGTAGGCAGGAGCATAGGATGGCGCAGTTGACCTCGACCATGGACCAGGTGGCACCCTGGGTGCTGTACCATGATGGGTCGTTTCTGCTGATGACGAGGTGGAGGGTCGTGACTCGCACGATCGAGATCACGCATGTGCTGTGGGGAACCGGATTGTTAGCTTCAAGGATGCGTTCTGCCGCTTTGCATACGGTATGAGAAGCAATCGTGGGCGGCAAACAATTCGAATGTGTAGCGCCAGTCACATGGGACGAAAACACTTTTGAGAACTAAGGCAAGACTCACAAGAGGCCTAATCCGAACACCAGGCACAGCAGGAACTTCTGCCTCGCAGGCAGCTGCAACGAGTTGATGAGAGGGATCGGGAGGAGAAAGACAATAAAGTCTGTTGTGATGTTGATTCCAGCTGCGAGGTACCAGATCATGAGACTATCGAGACACTTGTCTGCCATGGAGGGATGCAGGGTGCTCATAGGAACGCAGGCAAACGAGACCAGGATAGACTGCGCGATATTCCAGGCGACGGCGAATCCGATGATGACGATGACCACGCGGTGTAGCCACATGACCAGGAAGATACGGCGATACTGGAGCAGGAGGCTGACTTTGACACAGGCAAGTGCCCAGATGTAGAGTTGTATGGCCGAGAAGAGGCACTGTAGTTGCCGGATCTCGTTCTCCGGACTCGAGACCCAAGAGTGTTTACCAACGCCAAAGTGTCCCTCTGGTTTGCATCCACGTCAGTTTATTTCCAATTCATTCCACAAGCGACACTTTCGTGGTTGCACAAACCTAATATTGTCGATATGTTCATGCCAGTTGCGAAAATCTGCGTATCTCTTTGTCAGCCCCCGGCGTTGTCTGCGGCGCCTCATTGATGCACGTTGAAGTAGTGCGTGCGGTGAAGGAAAGCAGCGGTCCATAGTTACCTGGGTGACCACAATCATGATGTCGTCAAGACCGGTCATATGAAGCATTACGGCTCTCGTGTAGATACGAGCTGCGACGACCACCATACACAGGAACCCCAGCCCAGCCGACACCCCCATCATTATCCCCGACGTCGACTGCCCATCGAGGGCGTGGTTCACCTCTGTGGAAGACATACCCGGCCGTCCACAGTTGACCAACTGTTGTGCCTCACCAGTGGAGTCTCGCTGCGAAAGACCTGAAAGCCAAGAGCGATCCTGAGCACTGGAAGAGAGCAAAGTGGATCAACTCATGGTAGGCCTTGTCCTGACAAAAGCGAAAGGACAAAGGTGGAAATCGTGCCGAGTTTTGGTTGTTTTGGAAAAAGTAAAAAAGTAAAAAAAGAAAATAGAATAGAATTCAGAATAAACAAGAGTCAAATGACAACAGACGCACAAGATGGATCATCAACAAGAGATCGGCCAGATTGCGTTTTATTATGCTTGGAGGGCCTCCTCAACGTGCGTTCCCCCCCCCCCCCCCCCGGCGGTCGGGGGTTGTGAGGGTACACGAGACTTCAAAGCACCAACCAGGGGTGGATCCAACACCACGTAATTATGTTCCCCCAATAGGGGATCCCCCGAC
>JACWST010000114.1:0-28002 GCA_014850475.1 Cryphonectria naterciae | reverse complement strand
AGACAACAGACGCACAAGATGGATCAGCAACAAGGTAGCGGGCAGATTGCGTTTTTTTATGCTTGGGGGGCCCCCCCAACGTGCGTTCCCCCCCCCCCCCCTGGCGGTCGGTGGATGTGAGGGTACACGAATCTGCAAGCCACAAGCTAGGTGTGATTCAAAACCCATGTAATTATGTGCCCCCATGATGGAGTCCTCGCGTGCTAAGTACCTTGCCCAGGCGGGGAAGAGACGGACTAGTGAACATGAGCTGACAGCGTCGAATCAAAATGGTATTCGATATTCTCCTAGACCAGCCCGCATGTCCTTGGAATCAGCTGCTATCCCATATATTGCGGCCGTGCTCTGCGGAGGCGTTCCTGCTTCTGTCCTGTTGCTTGCTGCCTACGGTATGGAACGACTCTCTAGTGTACCATGCGTGGTAAACGAGCGGAAAACTCTGTCGCAAAATGGTTGTTGGCGAGCAAGCGTCTCTACGGAATTGTCAGGTACAGTTACCCGGCCGGGTTCGTACTCGGGGGTTCCCCGGACTGGGGTTTTGCAGGAGACGTTGGAATCTGAGTGAACTTTTTCAGGTTTTCTGGATTTCTTGCTGCTGCGTAGGACGTGCTCTGCATCCTCTCTTGCATGGGACTTTGCAGGTGTCCTCTGGCTTCTCATTAATACTGCGTAAATAGTATCGATGTCAAACCCACCTTTCCTCGAGATCAAAAAATCATACATACTTGCTTAGAAGGCTCACGAAACCATTGTAAAAGCACCATGAGCAAACCAATGCCATAATGAGTCCCGCTGCCGCCGCGACGAAGAAAATGATGGCTCGTCTCTCGGCAAAGGGGTTCAAATCTATGCAGGGTTCAATATGCTAGACTTGGGAGGCTAGAGATACTGCGAGAGGCATCGTGGGCAAAAGATAAGGTTTGCACGATGTCACCCATTCTATCAAAGGTCAAGGGTTTGCCGTAGCAGCCCCGATAGCACTCTTTGTGGGTCGCGTAACATTGCTTGTCCCTGTTCAGTATTACGCAGGCGTCGCCTTGCCCGACCCATTCATGCCACTTACCAAGTGGACGGTACTATCATGTGCTCGACTCATATATACGATTGCGAGGTCTGTGCAAGGGGCCGATGGCTGGAAGGAAGAAGAGGAGGAGGGGCTATGGTTATATAAGCTGCTTGTTATTCCCTCACTATCCCATCTTGGTCCCCGTCCGAACGTGCCCCTGGCATCTAGTCGATTTTGTACAATGGTACAGAGGTCGACAATGGATCTGACACGACTCGATCAATCAATGTCTGGAACCTCCTGATGACTCGGCCGTGTGGTGACTTTGAGGCATGTCGCCGTTGGGGAGAGAGATCATTAGTCCGATCTAGGAGGGAGCCGAAGCGATCAGTACCCATTACACGTTGTTCTAGGGTACTTTGCACACCTCGGGGACGTCTCATATCTGACACTTGAGATGATTCTGTGACAGATATATCGGGATGCATCTGGAGTGGGCTTTGAAGCATTCAAGTTGACGCTCCGACTGTGGGCCGGCATTTGTTGGACTTGATCGATGTCCAGGTATCAAATCATGTTGAGTGAGGTATTAAAATAACACAACCTTTGGCTACGATGATGCATACACAAGATCCTCTGCCCGTCTTCACGAATTGAACTCGTAATGAATTAACCAAGTGTTTGGCGTCGTCTCATTCTCCACTTGAGTCCTGCGAACTAGTAGTATCTGTCGATGAACCCTCAGACCCAGGCTGCGCAGCAACTTCATCAATACCGCATGCCCACCCTGTGATCTGAGCTCTCATCTCCAGAAATGCCTTCAAGGCCGCGTAGCCTCCATTTCCCGCCTCGAAATCATTATCAGCGACCTCCACCCGCCGCAGCCGAGGAAGCTGATCGAACGCCTTAGCGAGCGCCCGCAAGTTAACCGAGCTGAGATTATTACCAGACATCCTCAGAACCTCGAGCCGGCTCTGCCCGCTACTCGCGTGTTTCAGGGCTTCGATCAGCAGCGCGGCACCCTTGGCGCCGAGCAGGCTGTCGTTGAGGTTCAGCCTCTCCAGTTTCGGCCAGCACATGACGGCATCGGCCAGAGCTGTGTGGGTCTCGCCCTCAGAGGCGATGGTGTTGTCCTCGAGGTCCAGAATCTTGAGATGCGGCAGGTTGGCCAGCCCTGAGCGGAGGAGCAGGTCGAGCCCGCCTGTGCGAAGACCGCAGTTCCGCAGAGTAACGAGCGCGAGGCCCCCGTTGGCGGCAAACGCCTCCGCCCATTCGTCCATGCCCACCTTGGGCCGCTCCTCGTCCTCGACAAGATGGTTCCGGTCGCAGTGCAGAGCCAACAGCGGCTGCGCGCCCACCTTCGCCTTCTTCCGCCCCAGCCGCGTCAGCGCCTTGGCGACTGCAACACCAGTCTGCGGGCCCAGGCCGACGTTGTTGATGTTGAGTGTCCTGAGCGGGGTGTGCGACGACAGCAGCCTGACCAGCGGCTCCTGCACGTCCGGGCCGAAGGCGTTGTCGGAGAGCCGGATGAGCTCGAGGCCCGGCAGCTCGAGGAAGGCTGAGACGAGGGCATCGAGGGCGGGTGTGATCTCGGTTGTGCGGCGGGCGGAGAAGACGTCGGAGAAGTCGACGGCGAGGAGGGTCTTCTTGCGGCAGAGACATTCTGCGAGGGCCTGGCATGCCCGGACACCCAGCGACACGCCCGAAAAGCACAAGACTGTGATATCGGGCATCTTGTTGAGGGCATCGATGTAGGGCCTCATCTGCTCTACAGTGTCGAGCCGCGTGGGTACACTTGCGTTGACACGAAAGTATCGGAGCTGGTTGTGCCTCTGGGACCTATTAAATACCTGCTCGAGCTGCTCTCTGCTCTCCACCCTGACGCTCTCAGTACCCAGGCGCATGGTGAAGGGCTTGAAGTCTTGAGGTGCATGTTCAGCTTCCACAGCAGCCTCGACGAGCGCATCAACGGTTTTCGGACTGGGCTTCTTCGACGAAGGCTTGTTGTTTTTTGGTTTCCGGATGCTGCGTGATGATGCTTGCTTTGCCAACTGCTCCGGAGAGAGAGGCTTGAGACTGCTCTTCTTGTAGCTCGATCGTGTTCTTACCATTATTAGATGTGATGAGGTATGTGCAATTTCTTTTTATTTTTTTTTCCTTATACATTAATTTCAGGGAAAGACCGTCTTCCTGGTAGACTGTTTGAATTCAATATTCTGAAATTCTGATGGTTATTGAAAGCGAGGGGTTTCCAGAAGAACAAGAAAAAAGTTGCTGGTTTCCAGACACGACCATGGTTGGTATAAATATCAAGCTTCATGAACAATGCTGAGCTAAATTTGATCCTCACAGGATCACATAGTCATTGTGTCAGGCATAATACAAAGCGGATGCGCTCAATGACAAAAAGTTGTACGGACAAAGCAGCTTTGTCCTAATATAGGGCACTCTCTTTTTGTTGAACTCTTCTACCCACCAACTTGTCCTGAATCTTCTCTTTGGTCCATCTTTTTCTCTTACTTCTTCTTGGTGTGGCAGCAGCATGGCCAAGCGAGTGATAGCACCCTACCCTCCCCTAGAGATAGTTCAAGGGCAGCACAGTCTTTGTCCCATTGATATGAAGACTCCAGCAAGCAACCTGGCCGGCCCAGAGCCACAATATTCCAGACTTGACGAGGCATGTATTCTATCCTCTCGTAAAGTGGATGGATTCACAGTTTCTTCTAGAAGTTCAGCAAGATTGAGCATATGAGCCATGTAATTTTGTGCACAGGAACACCTTCATATTGTATGTACAGAGAAGCAAACACAGAACAAGGTTTCTCATCTCTCCCAACATCTACCTAGACCCGCGAGATCGAGCTCCTTTCCTACTTAAGTACCCATGATACCATCCAACTCCTCTTCCTTTCCACACAAAACATCTTACAACAACAACAAAACAATAAGTAAGCTATCCTGCTATTTCTGTTTTAGTTGTTGGCGTTGCGGGCAGCAATGGCGGCACGACGAGCAGCACGCTTCTTGGCGCACGACGACGAAGAGCTGGAGGAGACGCTGCTGGAAGCCGCAGCAGCAGCCTCGGTGGATGAGGTGGCGGCGGCGACGGCGACGGAGGTGGCCAGGGTGGTGGCGGCCTCGGTGGTAGAGGCGGCGGCAGCCACAGAGGTGGTAGCAGCGGCGGCGCTGGACACGACAGCAGCAGAAGAGCTGGCGGCAGCGACGGTGGAAGAGGAGGCGACGGCAGAAGAGGCAGCAGCAGAGGAAGAGGAGCTGCTGGCGGAGGTGGTGCCGTCCCAGACAAAGTCAACGCAGCTCATGTACGTCTGGTCGATGGAGGCGGCGTTCCACCACCACTGGATGGCACAACCACCCTGGGTCGCACAGGCATCGGGCAGGGTGTCGGGCATGGTAATGCTGAAGGAGGTGTCGTTGGCAGCAACACCCGTGGAGACGGAGGCATAGTCGCTCCAGTAGGCCAGGAGATCGCCAACCACGGCATTCTCGGCCAGGTTGATGATGGAGACGTTGGCGGTTCCAGTGTGGGGGGCGGCGATGACAACCTCGACGGGGATCACCTGGCCGGCGCTGTAGCTGTGGATGGTGCTGCTGTTGGCGTCGCCGAACTGGTAGCCACGGCACTGCCAGAGGTGGCAGGCGGTGGCGTCGTAGTCGGACTGGGAGGCACCCGTCTGCGCCATGGTCTGGATGTTGCCGTTCTCATCCGACTCCATCATGTCGTAGACCTGCTGGCCACAGGCGGCCTCCATGGCAGAGCCCAGAGGACGAGGCTCAGGGCTTGAGAGATGGCCATGGGCCTTGACGCCGGCGGCGAAGAGGGCGGCGGTTGCGAGTTGCTTGTACATCTTGACTGACTTGATGGATATTTTCTTGGGCGTGAAGAAGATGAAGGTGTATATACACAGAAAAAGAACCTGGCTTGAGCAGAAGAAAAAGGTTTTCGACAACAAGGAGTCTATATGCTCGTTTGGATCAACGATAAATCTGGAGGCTCGGCCCCTTTGGTAATGATCGTGTGTGTTGTTGTTGGTGGTGATGAATGTGATGGTTGGAAAAAGAAGTGAACGTCGCAAGAACTGGCTTGCAGGGTGAAAGAAAAGAATGGCTGTTGATCCAAAAGAACGGATTGCTTGTCGTGAGGCTAAAGCTGAAGAAAGAAAGAAGAAGGGGAACAAGAGGAAAAGAAGGCCAGGAGATGCAGTTGTTGGATATATGTACAATGCATTTGCAAGGCATTGCCCATCCGTCACCCACCTTCACCTACATAGTACACACTTCCCCCGGTCAATCCCCTGCCGCTGCCCCCTTCCTCCTCCTTCTCCTCCTCCTCCTCGAACCAAGCGCTAGCCCCCCTCGTCGGCGTGAGCCGAGATGACATGGAGGTACGCTGGCTCCCCCTTCATCGCGATGGGTTACATGGTAACATGGGGCTGAAGAGCGAACAACCATGCCTCGGTTGCGGCTGTGTGGAAACGGCCATCGCAACATAGGATGGGATAGAAGGAGGAGGGAGGAGGACAGCAGGTTAAAGGCGACGACCAGGGGGGGGTCAAGGCCTGAGGGGGAATTCAGGGGTCGCAAGAGGATGGACTAATGACAGGAGGAGTATAGAAGCATGGGGGGAAAGAGGAAAAAAACCGGGGACTGAGGCATGAGTGGGTTGATTAAAGTGACACCAGGCCCTCCACTTGGTCGGTCCAGAAAGAGCCGCAGTCTTGTTGGTGTGGTTTCGCTCGGTAAGAGATTCCGAAACCAAACTTTTTGATTACTCTAGGACGACTTATACACAGTTCAAGAATTGTATATAAGACTTACTATGTATAATACAAGTACAAGTTCTTTTCTCTCTCTTTGCATACAATCGTTCTCAACCCTCGAGTCATTAATCCTCCCTCCCCCTCCCCCAAAGACTTTCTATTTTGTCTCCACAAGCATTGGAACCAGAAATCCTCGTTCTTCGGAACAAATTTCGCCATGGGGGCTGCGGGCGATGCGCCCTCCTTTTAAGGGCGGTCGTGATGTTTCATCAAGAGCAAGGGGGGTAACATGCAGCCCGCTCAGCCCACCCACGCCCCCTCTCAAAAATAAGTGTGACTTCATGAGGCCCTGCCTGCTCTGCTCCCCAGCGCCAAAGGAAACACTCACCTGGTTCGAGTTTTGCAACAAAACATTTCTTGGGATGAAGGGTCTAAGAAGGGGAGAAGGGAGGAGAAGGAAACGAAACGGTGATCTCGACCAGGTTTCGTGATTTGCAGATCCGGTCGATCGACTATAGGAATGAACATACACAGTGTACACACACGATCCCACTTCTTCTCTCTATTGAATTCATACCAAGAGGAAAAAAGCAGAGAGGCGAGCCAGCACATACATGTGGATCCCAAACCATACTTAATCCCCCTTCCATCCAAACTCTATCCACGCCGCAGCACATTGATTATTTGGTGCGAAAGGGAAACCAGTACTTTATTTATTTTATTTATTCTTCTTTTATGAAATCAATAAACCCTCGGAAAAATTTCTACCTCAATCTCCGTTTAACAGGATCCCAACCCACTATCATAAATATGCTTGTTGGAATTTTCACCATGGGCATTACGCACTGGATCGTAGATGGCCTGTTTCGCCTCCTACTGTGAGAACAGGGACCCAGTCCTGATCCACGTAGGACCGAGACTCGAGATTCTAGAAGCTACCAGCTCGAGGAGTCTAGTTTATCATGAGGTAACGCACGCTGCAGACAATGAAAAATAAGTTGTGGCTTTGTCTGCAGCTGACTGTACTTTGTTCTCCGTCTCATGTCCACATGCAAACTCCCAGACAACTCGTCGGCGAAGGTGTTCATGCCAGACAAAATCAGATCGTTTCAGAAAGAAGCCGCCTACCCGGAACTCACCTGGGTAGATAAGCATCTAAACTGATGTGGTTTTATCATCAATAATGATACGGTGCAACATCTGGTGCATGCGCTGACCAATGAACCGCCGTCGACAGGGTGACCGCGTTAACCATTTCAGTAGTATTCACAATTAAAAGGCTTCAATGCTTCTTCTTGTGCTTAACCTTTCCTCTCCTTTTGTCTCCCGGGTTTCTCATCCCTCCGCCGCCGCCGCCGCCGCCGCCGCCGCCAGCACCACCTTTAAACGTTTTAACAACTCGTCCGTCCCGTCCCTTCTCCGTCAAGTCATCCTGCGCATGTATGGGATCTTCGGACATGGCCTTTGGCTTTCCCACCTCCTCCATCTGGCCCTTCGCAGGCAAGAACCCGCCGTCCTAGGCCTGCCTGCTCTGGTGACCATTGGGGATTATGGCTCGCAATAGCATGAACACTACTGGCACCTTTGCTGGCCTCAGCGGCAAGCCCCTTTCTGCTTGTCGTCATCGGCACCAGCGTTCTCAGTCGCGGTGCGGTAGTTCCTACTAGCGACATCGATACGCTCCCCGCTCGGCTTCACGAGGCTGCCACCCGCAGATTCCCCCAGCGCAATTTTTGGTAGCTTCTCCACAGGACCCTTTCTGTTTGCCTCATTCCCCTTGAGGCTCCGGTTCTGGTCCAGGAACAGGGCCCTGGAGACTCAGCGGAGACGGACTAGAGCCATTGGTAGCCCTGTCCGAGGACATGTCAACAGCCCAGGCGGCCCAGGAACTATCTGGGTACGGCCGAGTAGAAACGGTCAAGTCAGGACTGGTCGATTGTTGAGGTTGTAATCCGGAAGTATGTGTTGGCAATGCCACGCAGGCTTCAGAATCGATAGCAGAAGTGGTGGTTGAAGGCACGACAACAGAGGGAGAAGAGAGCTCCTTGAATGGTATTGTGGACTGATGTTGTTGCCGTTGAGACACCGCCTCCATCCGACAAAGTGCTGCTCGTCTCATTGGACCCAGCGATACACGGGTCGGTGATGTTTTCGGCACATGAAGCTCGCTCAAAAGCAGCCGGCTCTTCGCCTGACTTCATGACGTCGAGGACAGTGCCACATGCCCCGGTGAGAAGCACCATCCTCTCCATTGCACCAGCCCATACGATCATCTTCACTATCCTTTTGGGAGGTTCTTAGCTCAGTATTCTCTTTGTAATTTTGAGCAGCGACCGAGCACCCCAGCTTCGATTTGGTTTCAGATCGTGGCGGCAATGACAAGACATTTGGTGGAGCCTTGCCGAGAAGCATTGGGTCGATAGGCGGTGCGCGCCGCCGTGTCGAATCTCGAATTCTCATGAGTAGAGTGCTCGCAGTCATGCTCCAGTGAGAGATGATATATATCTTGGGACATGACAAGCCACCAGCACCAGCAGCTGCCGGAAATGGTGGTGGTTCCAGCAGAAACGTAAACATTTTCTGGATGGCCCCGCGCAAAGCCGCATCCATCTCTTGCCCATGCGTCTCGAACCAAGTCGTAGCATCGCTGATCTCGATGTCGTCCAAGCTGTCTGATGGATCCCACTGCGCTGGGTCCCACAGCTGCAGATGAACCTGAGATGCGAAGCCGAGGTGGTGCAGCTGCCAGAACCCTCGCTTGCAGGTGTATTGCGCAGCCGTGTTGTCCATGAGTCCAAGTAATCTGGGCAGAGGTATGAGCCACGACTTGAGAAACGGCCCACCGCTGGCCGCAGTGATAGCCGCAGCATCCCGTGCAGCGTGAAGGAAAGAGCCCTGCAGATTCTGAATGTGAAACACATCATGGCTAGACAGGTGCAGCCTGGACAACTCGCCAGACTGAAACCCAAGCAGCTCGTATCCGCTGGACAGACGGTTCACCAGTGTTTGATGCTGCAAGACCAGACTACGCTTCTGATTGTTGACGGTCAGCATGCTCTTCCCACAGCCACCGAGGGAGAGTGCTTGAAGGAGACTCCTTGAGCAGACAACCAAGACAGGGTCTTCTCGAGCTCGGAGGCGTGCGAGCTGGGGAGACCCGTGAGCCATCGAGGTCGATCTCCGTTGCTCTGCAGTCTCATCCTAAAGAACTCCGACGAATTCCATCTCATCGCCAGGTACGAAGACAGCTTCGTAGAGGTCGAGGGCTGCAAGCTCACGAGGTAGGCTAGTAACGCCCTCTCCAGCCTTGGGGGGTTTTGACGGGGTGCTCAACTCTGTGACACTCATCGGAAGAAGGACGAGTGCTGGAGCAGGCACCAAGGCTGTCGCAGGTGACTGCCAACCGTGGTCTGAGATACTGCTGGACGATTTTCGCCCACATCCCAGAGGGCGTGGGTTGTGCGGAGGATGTCGGCGAGCAAAGCCATAGGTAAGCTGATGGGTGCGAACAGAAGCGTGGCAACAGAGTCCTTGACGAGAAGAAGGGACCCTCGAAGCATACTCTGCGAGCGCACAATAAGACGCCCAGGACAGGCACAGCCAGTTGAGCCCTTTGAGGGCGGTAGAGCCTGAGCAGATGAGGGCTGTGGAGGAGAAGTGATCCGTCGCGTGACGACGCTCGTGTTATGGGAAGCCAAAGAAACCTTGATTCTTCCGTCTAAGAGCAATGACGACTTCGTTGAAGGAGCGATGAGTGGTGTCATATTGCCACATGATCGCCTGGGAGACTCAGGATCTCATCGGCACTCCCGAGCAGGAGCAACTGGTGAGGCTTGAACAGCAAAGGACACGCGAGAAGTGGGCCCGATGCACCCAAGGCATTGGCTTTCTTTTCTCTTGGATATCGATTAGAACTATTGGGCAGAGATATGTACCTCCTATTTAACGAGGTGTCAAAGTGCCATGAAAATTTTGGATCGTGACCATGCCTGGTAACCATAACGCCTGGCTCGTTCCCTCTTGGAGCCATCTTGGAAGGACTAGCAAAATGAGTGTGTCCCAATATTCGCTTCCGGCCCGTATATATGCCCCAAGTTCATGCATCACAAAATGATTGTGTGTCGTTCTTGCGAAAACGAAAGAATTAAAAAGTGGTTATGTAGGGGGGTCTATTTCCAGGAATTGGTCACTCAGACGTCGAGCATGCTCCTGATCTGCTGCGGTGGACCAGCGAGAGAATTGGTGGTATTAGCACTGTGACTTCGCTCCGCTGTGGCCGGCCGGGGCGCAGCTTGACCCTCCCTCGAAGTCGACTCGTCACTTTGTGGTCGACCTCTGTCCTGGTTCTGAGCAGAGCCAGTGTACGGCGGTGGCGGCGGACCGTCAGACATTAGATAATTCAGCCTCTCGGTCTGTGTCATAGGAGAACCTTCAGCATTGGGGAACAAAAGACCAGCCGCGTGCTGCATGGCCTGCTCTGACCGGCGGCTGCCAGACCTGCCGGAAAAGGGCGTCGTAGGCGGTCGTCGCGACCCCGCAGTGGTGGTGGCTGTGGTGGTGGCGGGTCCCGAGGTCGGGCTCATCTGTCCCATCTCAATGGCCGCACTGCTGGCTTCGGTTTCCCGCGCACGAGTCTCGAGGGCGCTGTCAATATTGGCTGCTGTCGCACGACCTCCACCAACCTCACGCACGTTGCGGGCGATCCGGTCACGCATGCTCTCGTTCTCGCGCCGCTTCCACCAGGCCGGCTTCTTCACAAGCCCCAGTTCCCGGTCGGCTGCGGCTCCACGAATGCGGCGCTGGCGGATCAGTTCCTTGTCCTCATTGGGGTTGACGAAACCCGCAATGATCTGGACTATCATGATCAGCAGCGCGGGGACGTAGCCGCCCACGAACAGCGAGACATGATCTCCTGTGACATCGAAGACCGAGAACTGGAACTCCCACGCGGAGAGGGCCTGGAACGCGACGACGACAAGGGCCAGCGGGACAAGCAGCTGAAAGCGGTACGGCGTGAACCTGATCAGACCGATGGCGCGGTTGAAGAAACCTCGATTCCGCTCGCGATAGTGCTTGATGGAGTGGCGCAGGTGGAAGGCGATGGTGAGCCAGCAGACAAAGAGCATAAAGGCACCCCCTTTGAAGCGCCCGTCCGTGGCGCCGGCTGCAGCAACGGTCCGGGTCTGCTCCGGGGTGCGCTGGAGTTCAATATTGCCCCAGTTGCGAGGAATGACCAGGAAGAAGTCGAGCCACCAGAAGAGGTAGAAGAAGAGGGGGACCCAGAACTCGAACTTGGCCCTCCTGTCGTCCATGGCCAGGGCAAAGGGGTCGGGGTCGATATACTGCCTCTCCATCCAGCTGCCCCAGTGCCTGACAGCCTCCCACACACAAGCCATCGTACACAGGTTCAGCAGCATCCAGAAGAAGGCGGTAATGACGATGGGAATCTGGGGCAGATAATATCGGTCGACGTCGATGTTGACAATGAGGCTGATGAAGCCGGTGGCGCTCATGGCGATCATCCAATACCACTGCCATCTCCTGCCGACCGGCCGGAACCTCTTCTCGACGGGGAGGAACATGCGTCCGTGTTTGGCGAGGTTGAGGAGGGTGAACATGAGGGCGACGCCGTAGACAGCAGCGAGGGCGATGCCAATGTAGGCTCGGGTGCCGATCGGCTTGACAGGCGTGTAGCAAGACGTCATGTTGATGAAGCTGCCGTTGGGAAAGACATATTGGGGCTCGTAGGGTGGAAAGGTCAAGAGACACCAGCCGGAGGAGCCGTTGGACATGGTGCCATTGGAGTAGAGGGTGTAGTTCCAGTGCTCGAGGGCGGACAGGTTGAAGTGGACGCCTCCGATGACCGTGTCGGTGGAGTTGTCGCCTCCCGGCCAGGACACGATGTCCCTGGCGTCGAAGATGGGCATTTTGTCTTGTTGTTCGCGGTCGCAGGGTTCGATCGATTATGCAGGGCTCTTGTCGTCCTCCTCCTCGCTTCTTCGTTCGGGTCTGGGGGTAGCAATAGTATCAGGATGCTCGCTCCTCAACAAGACCGTTCACCGCATTTCAGTCAAGAAATCGGTATATGCAGCGCAGGCTCTGCTTTGGTGTACGCAGCGCGTTGGTGTAGGAGATGTGGACTGCGGGAGAGGGAGGAATCTAACAGCAAACAAGAGGAGAGGGAGAGAGGGGAGGGGACCTGAGAAGAGGTTGTCGAAAAGCCTCAACAGGAATTGAGAAGGAATGCGCCCGAAGAGGCGAAGAGGCGAAGAGCCGTCTGATCCGGAGCAACCGCAGCCTTAGCAGAGCAGGGCGTTAGCGAAAGCCTACCAAAGCCCTACCGAAGACTGCTAACCAAGGTGTCAGCCCGCGAAGCGAGAAATAACTCTCAAGTAGGAAGGTGGGGAGCCGGCATCCCACTGCAACGTCATTTGCACTTGGTCGTCCGTACCTCTTCCGTGCTGTGTACCTCAGTACAGTTCTTAGATACATTGCCAGTGCACTATGACGGTGAGCTGCTTCTGTACAGCCTAATCGGGTCTCTTTTCTCTACCTTGGTGTTCCTAGCATACGCTTGAGAATTGGATGGCAACCCTGTGGTTTTTCTCCTGTAATCTTAACTCAGGTATAAGAATGATTCATTCATACACACACCCATTTCAAGTAAAGCTCATGTGAAGTATTTACAGACTTTGCAGTGCTGTCGAGGGGATCCGCTCTATCAGGATAATGCAGGTACTGCCGTACACAGCGCAATACAGTACAGTACAGGGCGTACAGTACTTATTTACAGAACCATGTTGACAGGGGCTGGCAGGGTCCAGGGGCCATGAGCGGCCCAGTCAAGCCACTAAAGTGACCCAAAGCTCCAGGTCTCCATACTGTAGCTGCTGCATAGTTTGTAGGTGCCACATGCAACTCTCACGAAGCCACACCTTAAGACGAGAACGAGCTCCCTTCAGGACACGCAGTGTTGCCGTTGATCGGGCAAGACTCCTCAGCTGCCATCATCTCATCTCGCCCCAATTGATGATTACTAGACTCTGCTGTCTCTAGGGGAGATCTCTGGATCTGCACAAGCCTCGCCAATTCAGGGTCTCTCGTGGGCATCGGCGAGGTCCACGACAGCAGCAGCCTGCACCATGGACAGCGCAGCGGATCGACCTCCCAGCAGAGAAGAGGAGGAACCGTCCTACATCGACTACGAGACCTTTATAGCTCCAGACTTTAGCCCCGCCTCCTTCGCGAACACCCTCGTCCTCTCCACGAACAATGCCAACGACACCCCTCTCGACCTGTCCACCCCTCTGTCGCGCGTCCTGTTCGACATACAGGAGATCGACTCCCACATCGACCTGCTGACCACCAGATCCGCCATACCTCTCCTCTCCCATACCAAGGAGCAGACAGAAGCATCCGGCAGGATCGTCTCCGAGGTCGACGGCCAGATCAAGAGCCTGAACGACAGCTACCAGCAGCTCGAGAAGGAGGTCATCCAGAAGCATGCCGAGGCCGATGAGGTCAAGCAGGTCGCCAGTCGCCTGTGGGATACACTGAGGTTAGGCCGGGCGGTTGGTCGGTGTCTGCAGCTCGGCCGGCAGCTCGAGGTCCAGCATGCAGAGCTGGCGCCGGGCACCAAGAAGGAGGACCACCGGATCCTGATAAGGTGCACGCACACGATACTAGCCCTGCGGGAGATCCTCGAGCACAAGGGCCACGGCGAGGAAGGGCAGGGCTTAGACAGGGTGGATGCCATCCGGGCGCTGCAGGATGTTGTCACGGTCCCCATCGAGAAATCCGTGAGGGAGTGCGCAGAGCGGATCATACGCGAGTTCTCCATGGGCAGCGCCGCCGGGTCCTCCACCTTTGCGCAGTCCGAGGAGGCCAAGGCCAGGACGGTCTCTGCGTTGACCACGCTGTACCTGCTGTCGCCGACAGCACTGGCCAAGGGCGAGAAGTGGGCACCGACGTGGATGCTGCTCGCCCTCGAGGGCTATCTGAAGACGTCGCTCCAGAGCAGTATCGCCTCGCTGCACCGCTCCCTCGCTGCACTGCCCACGCTCGACCGGACCCTGGCGGAGGTCGCTGCACGGTGTCAGAACATTGTGGCCCTCGAGATTGTCCTGGAGTCCACCAAGGCGCCAGCGCATCCTCTCCTGCCAAACCTGGCGACGGAGAAGGGGCTCGGCAACATCCTGCAGCCACTGCTTGGCCACCTCGAGACCGGCTCGCTGCCCAGCTATTTTTGGAGGACCATGGCCGGCAGCCTGTCCACACGGGTCCAGGAGATTCTGAACAGGGGCGGCGTGTCCGCAAGGACGCTGAGGACGAACAGGGACACTGTGGCATCGGCTATCAAGGATTGTGTTGTCAAAGGCTGTCAACCGCCGAGTGCACTTGCAAAGAAAGGCGAAAAGACTGGCAATTGGGATCGTGAAGTTGCGGTCATGCTGAGCAGCGTTGTTGGAAACTTGGGTCGGTGACAACAGTGCTATTACCGCTCTCCAGTAAGCTCGAATAAGTCACCATTGACTGTTGATGATACCCTTCGCAAATTGACCAATTGCTGGCTTTGCTGCGCTATGATGGACTGAGGCTCTCTATGTTGACCTTGCAGTCCCTAATGCATTGTCGACTTACTCCAACCGCCACTTAACCGTGCTGCATTTACCCACTCTCTTGCGCGCGCTCCACCCAATTGCAAGACTAGACATAGGTCTGGCATTTCTCGCGGCGTGGCTATTGGTGGAGATTCTGGGTTGACAACTGCGAAATCTACTGAACTATGTCGGAACAATGTACCGCTACCCGGGCATTTACACACAATCGACTCGGACAAGACGTCACAACCATATACATGATCCACCCGATTTTCTTATAGTTCATGAGTTGTGACAAGGCAGCCATTTGCAGAGTTGCACAAGTCACATCCTGTCAATGAACGCGCTCTGCAGTGCTAGTATCACTGGCTTAATATAGGGGCGTGCGACTGTACCGTGATGATGGCGAGATTCATTCTTTTGGCACTCCTCTTCAGCGGCGTTCCAGTGACAATATTAGCTGCGTCTCTGTGGTCGAGTATTCCTGCCACATATGGTTCCAGCGACGACGATGATTATATTCTCAAGACTGGCTACGCCCTCGGCAATGGCAAGCTTGGAGGTAAGTTATGAATGCCCTCATTCACAGATGCTAATTACCAAGGATTGTTGACATGCAGCGGGCAGCCATACCGTTCGGGCCGCCTGGGGCAGAAATCTTGATGTTGAACCTGGATTCTTTATGGTATGGAGGCCCCTTTGAAACAACAGTGAGTTTCCCCCTGGTTTCCCAGATCTCTCTTGGATCACGGATATTGAATCATGGGTTGGTAGAACTATACAGGTGGGAACCCGACTGAGCCTGTATCCCAATACCTACCCGGCATTCGAGAGTGGATATTTCAAAACGGTACAGGAAGTGAGTTTCCCAGTCTTGGTACTATGCCATTCATTACGAGCGGCATACTGAAGCCCTTTGTGTCAGATGTCTCTGAGCTTCTCAACGATATAGTCGGCTATGGATCCTACCAGACATTAGATAACCTGTCAGTCTCGTTTGACAATACCGTTGACGAATATGCAAACTATACACGGACGCTTGATCTGAGAACAGGTATACACCGATCTGCCTGGACTGCCAATGAATCTCGATTTGAGACATCGGTTTTCTGCTCCTATCCCGCACAAAGCTGCGTCTATAACATTTATAGCAGTGGAGGAGCCCTACCTGCATTGAAAGTCTCCCTGTTCAACGACCTGATGGACAGCACCCTGGTGAACTCGACGTGTGGACCAGGCTATACACGTCTTGACGGCACCACCCAAGCTTCCATCGGGCTGCACTTCACCTCGATCGCCCAGGTTGTAGGGAACACCAGCACAGCATGCTCTCAAGACGATGGATCCCTGGTCATTCCTGCGGCTCCAAGCCGGCACTCCGTCACGATCGTGTTTTCTGCCGAGTCCGACTATGACCAGACGAAGGGCAACGCGCAGAGCAATTACTCTTTCAGAGGACAAGAGCCTGGTCCTGTCGTCGAACAGAGAACGCAAGCAGCAGCGGCCCAGGCCTATAGTACTCTGCTGCAGGACCACATAGACGACTATACCTCGTTGATGGGCCGATTCGTTCTTGATCTCCCAGACACGGCCAACTCGTCCAGTCTGGAAACGGCCGATCTCATCACACGCTACACCAACAGCACGTCGGATCCTTTTCTCGAGTCTCTCATGTTGGATTACTCACGCCACCTGCTCATCTCCTCGTCCCGGGCGGGCTCGTTGCCTGCCAACCTGCAAGGCCGATGGTCCGAGCAACTCGAGCCGGCCTGGAGCGCCGACTACCACGCCAACATCAACCTGCAGATGAACTACTGGGGCGCCGAGCAGACGGGGCTGGGAAGTTTGTCGATACCTCTGTTTGCGTACATGGCAAACACATGGGCCCCGCGTGGGAGCGAGACGGCGCAGTTGCTGTACAATGGGTCTGGCTGGGTGACGCACGATGAGATGAATATCTTTGGATACACAGGCATGAAAAACGCTGCTCAGTGGGCAAACTGTGAGCACAGCCTCTTTTACGTCGTATCTTTGTCCTATTCTTCTTTTCCTTCCTTCCTTATTTGTTTCTTTTTTCTTTCCTTTCTCCCTGGCCATCTCATATGCTGATTTGGTCTCTTCTTTCTCTCTGCTCCAGACCCAGCCTCGGCAGCATGGCTGATGCAGCACGTTTTCGATCACTACGACTACAGCCAGAACACCACCTGGCTTGGTGAGACGGGCTACCCCCTCTTGAAAGCCACAGCATCCTTCTGGCTCTCACAGCTCCAGGAGGACAGCTTCTACAACGACGGCACCCTCGTCGTCAACCCGTGCAACAGCCCCGAACAAGGACCCACGACCTTTGGCTGTACGCACTACCAGCAGCTCCTCCACCAGGTCCTCGAGGCCGTCCTCAGCACCGCAGCCCTGGTCTCGGAGCCCGACGCTGGCTTCCTCGCCTCCATCACAGCAGCCCTCGCCCGCCTCGACACCGGGGTGCACATCGACCCAGACTCGGGCCAGGGCGTGCTGAAGGAGTGGAAAGTCCCAGACGCCTACCTCTACGGCATATACCCAGAGCACCGGCACCTCTCCCACCTCGTAGGCTGGTACCCAGGCTACGCGCTCGCCAGCTTCGCGGGAGGGTTCACCAACACCACGCTGCAGGACGCCGTCCGCGCCAGCCTGCTCGCCCGCGGGGACGGCACCGATACGGACGGGGACGGCGGGAATTTTGGCTGGCCGAAGGTCTGGAGGGGCGCGTGCTGGGCGCGGCTGAACGACAGCGCCAGGGCGTACGGTGAGCTGCAGCTGAGCATCGCCAACAACGTGGCGCCGAACCTGCTGAGCATGTATGCCGCCAAGAGCCCGCCGTTCCAGATCGATATGAACTTTGGCTGGGCGGGGAACGTGTTGAGCATGCTGGTGGTCGATCTGCCGCTGGCGGGTGGAGCTGAGGCGGAGGAGAGGACAAGGGCGAGGACGGTGGTGCTGGGTCCTGCTGTTCCAAGGGCGTGGGGTGGTGGCAGTGTAAAAGGGTTGAGGCTTAGGAGTGGTGCGGTTGTCGACTTTGCATGGGATGGGATGGGTATCGTGGCGAATTATACCCTTGTGAGTGGTGAAGCGGCCGGGTTGAGGTTGGTCAACGTTCGAGGACAAGACCTTTGAATCATCTTCACTCTCTCATTCCAAGTCCCTGTTCTTATTTTCAAAAGAAATTGAACATTGGTATATGGGTATCTCTAAACATGTACGTCTCTCCTTTTTGTCCTGCTACTGTTTTTGTTACAGCGACCCCCCTCAAACTTGAACAGCCTCTGCCTGTTGTGAGCGTTGAGCACGAGGTCTCACCAGGACGATGAGGATTATTTCAATCATGCGAATAATACGAGTGAATCTATATTCTCTCAGCAAACAGATGCATAATACCAAAAAGGGGGAACCAAAGAGGGGCTTTGCGAGAACAAACTTACGCCAAAATAGCCAAAAATGCAAGCATGGCCGTATACCAGCCCACGTAATAATCATCCTTTGGCACCTTTGCGAAGAAGGAACCAAACACGCACGTGCAAGCTATAGAGCCTCCCAGGACGATCGCCTCGATCGCCAGCCTCGTCTTGGGCCATGGGTTCATGCAGGTCTCGACCGAGCCATCGATGCATAGCCAGAGAAATATGGCCACGCTCTGCACACACACACACACAGAGCAAACATGTCAGTCATGTGATGAGAAACGCACGATGACAATCCTCGACATGAACCCTTTCGAATTCCTTGTGTGGATTGCATAGAGAGGGGAATAGAGAGAGGTTACTCACCGGCATCACGCTGAGCACCAAAAATCTCCAATCTGGGTGTCTGTCTGCCGGAGGGTTGGCATAGATGGCGATGAGAATGACGATCAGCGCCACCGTGAGGAGGGTCCCAAGGGTGATGACCAGATAGTGCATGTAGAACCAGAAGAACTCGGACCCGGATACGAAGTCCTCGCGGCCGTATTTTAGGAGTCTGAACCGAAGGGGTCCTGGTCCCAAGCCTGGCATATATTGACTCGCTTGGCCGGCTGCGTATCGCTCAGCCCATTTTGTGTTGCGGTAAAACATGGCGGTTTTTTGGGGGGAGGGGGGGGGGCTTGATTGGGCTTTCTTTTCGTCCTTTAATAAAGGACTTTCGTGATGACTAAAACTGCCAATTCTGTTGATATATAAGTATCTATAAGGAGCAAAAAAAGAAGAAGAGAAAAGCTGCTAGAGGACTTTATACTTTGGTCACGCCAAGGGCGGGTTTGTCCATATCAATATAAATCATCAAGGTGCTGATGGGGAACAGGGCGCACCAATCTGCCTCTGCCGAGCGTGAAGTGTGTAAAAACAGGCAGAGCGCTCTAAGCCATGTGATGTCAGTAAAACCAAGCTTCGCACTCGAAGGATTTAACTTGCTGGTGTAAGGCTGTTTTGCGCTGGGCCCACCTCTTGCTGCTGTGCCTGCATGCGCCACGCTCTTCCGCGGGCTTTCTTCGAAAGCTTCCTTTCAGGGCCAAGTACTGTATGAGGGGCCCTCTCACGTCAGCTTGCAGTGATTAGTGCTGCGCGCGGGCTATTAGTCCCTCTCTGGTCTTATTATTCGTGGGCCTGCATCTGCAGCAGGATTTCATGGTCGCAGGCGTCTTGGCAGCCTCTTTTCACGCACTAGAATATGTTCATGTGACCAAATCTTCGATGCGAATTCATACTGCCTTGCCATCTGCCTGGACCTCTTATGTTGACATTTCTTGTTTCCTGCCACACCTCTTTTTCATTATCACGTAACGATTAATGCGCATGGCAATAGTGACGTGCCAACTCATCTACGGAGCTGTGTGCTGTGACAGATGCAACCGTCCCATGTTCACCACACACACATTGGCCTTTTGGATGATGAGAAGAAGAAGAAGGAGAAAACAAACCCAAGCCAAAACCCACTGTGGCCCTTGGCTTTTGGTTGAACCGGTCCCCTCCCGCAGAAGAGCGGGATGATCCTCACATCAGCGCCGTAAGAAGTCCCAGCACCCCTCCAGATCCCATCAGAACCGCCCTGACCAGATTCTGCCGCCCAAACTTCCCCAACATCTCCCTTACCTTCTCGTCGTTCGCCGCCGCATCTCTCCTCGTCTTCTCCTGCGGCCCGCTCAGATCCTTAAACTCATCCGCTTCCCCCTCCCCCTCGATGAGGCCCAGGGCGCTCTTCTCTTCCCCCTCCTTTCCTTTTGCTGCGCCCGAGGCAGAGAGAACTCGAGCGCTGTCGGCGCTCCTCGTACCGCCCTGGTCGGCATTCAACTTGATCAGGGCAGAATTGTTAGGCAGCATGGCCACGAGCGTGTACGGCGCGATGCTCAGGCACAGGAGGCCCGCCGCAATATATCCACACGCCCTGTTGTTCGCACCCGCAGCCCTGACCCCCAGGGCCGCCACCTCCCTCCACAGCTGCCGCCAGGAAGGCAGGGAAGGGGACTGAAGGGCGAGGACGCCAAAACCGACGCCTGAGATGAATGCTGCCGTGGGGAAGATGTGCGAGCCCCGGCTGAAGAGCCATCGTGTTGCCGGGAGGGAGCGCGAGGCGGGCTGGGATTGGAGGATGGGGACGTCGAAGAAGGTGAGGGTCGCGATGCCTCCGGCTGCGAGGAGGGATGTGGTGATTGAGATTGTTTGGAGGAGATTTGTGAGCGTCGACATGTTCGCAAGTGAGAGTCTAAAATGTAACTCTAGGTACTCAAGAGGTATTAATATAGGTAAGTTGGTGATCGAAGAGTTGCAAAGTTGGAGAGCTTGGCGTGAGCAACCGACGATGAGGCTATAGCGGTGGTAGTATATTAATATCCTCCAAGGTCATTATGTTTATAAATAATATTCAAGGCATGCAGACACCCTTACCTCATGGCTCTATTTTATAAGTAATTGGGGGTCATTACAACTTGTGTCTCAGAGTTCGTCTTAGGTGATGAGGTCATGACCCAGAAGCCCCGGACATTTGACCCGAGTCCGAACTGCAATGCTCCGATTGAGCCCAGCCTTGCCTTGTTGCAGAGAATGAGATGGCGCCGACCTACGTTGACCTTGAGAGTCTGCCGTGCGCTGCGCATAATCAGGATTTCTGCAACCTCACATGCTAATTTGAGAAACGTATTATCCTCTACGTACAAAGGTGGCACTTCCTTCAGTTCAACAACATTCAGCAGAAAGTCCTTGATTTGGTATTACTTTTGTACAAAAGAAAAAGCAGAACCGCTTGACGATCTGTAGTTTGTAGAAATGCCCGTCCAACATAACCCGCAGAAGACCTTCAATTGCCAAAGTGATGGATTTTCTATAACAATTAGAGAATTAGGTCTACTTTCTCTGCTCTACACCAGGTATGAATTCAAAACCCAGACGGCGGCGCCTTACGTAGCAGCTGTCACGTGGCGACAACGGCCAGGACGTGTCGGCATGGATCAAGAGGTCGTTGACACCAGAGCCTTGCCAGCCGATGCGAACGGGATTAAAACACCCAGCCCGTGTCCAGCAGCTACTTTACCATTTCAGTAATTATTGCTCCGCTTTACGGCCTTTTGGAGTGGCGTCACGATCTTGCCGTCGATGAGGACGCCGGTGGGCATCGTCCTAATCGTTCAATGGGGCCATACTGTTCTATACGTCGCCTTGAGGGCTCGTGTCTGCGGCTCACTCTTCAAACAGACGAGAAAATGGGAATCGAAGTCTGTTCCATGGTGCTATCTCGGCATATACAGAGATGTTAATACTGTCGCCAGCAGATCTCTCAAAATTACTTAGTAGTGTAACGACCTCCGCTCCAAAAGTTTTTCCACGTCTCTACTCAATCACCTGTTCACAAAAAGGGAAGATTGTCATCCTCCTCGCCTCGCCTAGTATCTAAGAAACCAAACTCAGACGTTGAGAAGGAAGCGAGACTTGTCGAGACCTCTGCAGGTGGACCGGTGGGCACGCCAGTGGGACCTCTGACAGTCCTGATATCATATGACGACGGAACAATGTATGAGAAGATCAGCAGGACAAGGCTGAAGGTTTTGGAGAGCGTCCACACTTTATCGCAGTACCAAGCACCCTTGCACTGGGCACACCGCATAGGTGTCTTGCCAGTGTCTTGTTCTATCTTTCCGCAGCGGAAGCAGCTAACAATGAAATACGCCTCAGTCAGAGATGTTCAACTCAGACTGCGGACACTGTTTGCATGTGCTTCTTGCTCACCTCGGAATGCTCAAGCTACGAGGAACACCAGGTTTGTGGTCGTTCAGGGCAGCAAGAAACTGCGCCTTGCCAGGACCCCGAAAGCCCATGTCAGCAAGCGGAGACGTGTAACTTCATGGGATGCGATTCGAGGCGCCAGTTCGCGCAGATACTGGAAACTCTCGTCCTTGATCTTGGCGCCTACACGCATCAACACAGCGCCGAGAAGGACCAGCTTGTAATCGGCGTATCACATTCCCGGCTGATGCTGCCGGGCACAGCACTTCTCGAAGAGCTGGTCGCCGATCCCGGAGTCGAATCTGGCACGAAGCTCGTCGGCGTTTCCCGAGACAAGATTTTTGTTCAGGTCATAGTCATCTTCGGCACCCTCTTCGTTATCAGGTATGGCCGCGTAGACCTCGTAGAAGTCCAGCTCGAGATTGCTGACCAGGTCTAGGTCCAGATCGCCCTCAAAGAGGCCTGTGAAGCGAAGTCTTGTCAGCACTTTGGGCAGAAGAATATCGTTGGGCTTGATTTGCGATAGCCAGCCGAGCTTTCAGCTGGAGGACGTACGATGTCCCCATCCACCCATAGTGAGGCCTGCTGGAATTAGTAGTGACGGCTTGCCGAAGATTCAAGCTTCTTGATGGGGTCTCAACCAATGCGTGCGACACAAAGACGATAATCTCAGGCGAATGGCGTTGTTGGGGTTGGGAGATGGAAATGGAGGAAAAGAAGGGAAGAAATTTGTCGGGGTCTTTTCCTTTTTTTTTTCGAATCAAGTAGGAACCTTGAAGAAGTGGGCGGTTGCCTGGCGTGGTGAGGGAAGGAGAGGTCTCCAGGCCGCAATTGCCATTCTCAATCTGGAACTGCACCTTCCAACCTTCCATAGTACACTGAGAGAGGAAGTGGCAACTCAACCATGTCAAGAATCAGCATAGATAATGTAATGGTCCAATGACGGCATCTTGGGCACGCAGCAAATGACCATACCTGCCATGTCAACCCACTCCGATGGATCATCTGTACATTGAATTAACGATCACCACTGTAGACCTTTCGCTCATCCTGGGTTGACATAATCACCATCCTGTTAAGTATGCATCCCAGCACATCTTCATTGGCATATATGGCACTGATCAGTCCAGATCCGAATAGAATGTATGATTATGTCCAGAGATGTTGTGCCCTATTGTGGAAATCTTCTAGATCTTTGCCATTATCTTTCTGGAATCAAGATAGCTAGATGATCTCCTCAAGTGAAACTTGAACTAATTCGAAAAAGAGAGAAGCAGCATTCTTAGGTGCTCTATCTTCCTCATGAACATCACCACCCTTCATCTTCATCATCATCATCTTCTTCTTCTTCATTGCCTGCCTCTGCCATGGACATCCCCATCCCGACTCCTTCAGACGCATCGTCCTCGTCCTCATCGTCAGACACAGAGTTAGAGCCATAGCTTTCCTCATCAGAGGCATCTGCGGCGCGGCGGCCTGATCGAGACTGCTGGTACTCCATCTGCAGCCTCTTGGCTAGCGATACACGTTTAGGTGGGGGAGGATCCTCGTCCGAGCTCTCTTCATCCTCGTCAGATGATGAGCTTTCATCGCTGACCTCCGCACCCGGCTGTGGTGCATCGCCTTCTTCGTTCTCGGAGTCGCTGGGTATGGCAGGACGTGCACGCCGATTCGTAGGACGGGGTGACCGGGAATCTTGTTCACTTCTGGAATTTCTCGGCTGCACCGGGTGCTGATTGTCATCATCTTCCGAATCAGTCAAAACGGCGCGAGGTCGTTTCTGGCCAGCGCGAATTGCCGCCGGTCCAGTCTCTTGCTCGTCATTGCTTCCGTCATTGTCACTTTCGTCAGCGATAACCCTCCGGCGGCGGTTTGTGGTGCGCTGTGTCTTGCCAGCCTCAGTGTTGCTGTCGTCTTCAGAATCGGATTCAAGGGCTTGGCACTGGAGCCGAGCTGCGCGGTTGCGTAAACTTTCCTCGCCCTCGGCCCGTGAGACGTCATCATCTTGATCGCTCGCCTCGGAGTCACTGGAGAATCGGGCTTGCGTGGTATCAATCATCCCGAACGCCGCATCCTCATCATCATCGAGAAGGTGAGATGGAAGATCATCTTCCTCGTCCGTGGGAAACCCATCATCAATCGGGTCGTCATCGATGCCCTCACTCTCGTACTCGTCGTCGTCTTGCCCAAGGTCATCAGACTCATATTCGTCCCAGGAATGCTGCCAGGTCTTCAACTCGGTGAGCTGTTCGATGCCTGTGTCAAACATGAATCGAACCATCGGCCAGACTTTAGGGATGTGCCGTGCAAACGATTCATGCCTGGGCATAGGGCCCTCCTCCGCGCGTTCGTCTTGCGACAGCCGTCTCCTTGGCCACGATCTCTTTTCCCTGGGATCGGTGTAAAATAAGAATGGGTCCCCTTCAAAGTACGTATATCCCCATGCTGGGTCAACCTCCGGCGTATTGTCTTCCAGCGCCTGTTGGCTTCCGTCTGTGTTTTCGGAAGTTCCAGTCTGGTCGAGGTCAATGCTGTCTGGGTTGCGGTCTGAGAATTCTTCTTCACCGGGATCGACGTAGGCTTCAGTGTCAGGAAAACAGAACGCCATCTCAACATACTGCGGGGCTAAGCCGTAATTCTGCTCCTCGACCATCTCGACGTGGTACTCATGAACCGCTTCAGAGACACACCATGTCAGGTGCTTTGTCCGCACCTGGAAATTATCAACAAACACGAACATGTTTCGCAATCCAGGCAGCACATCGAGGATATCCTCTAGTCTCGGTGCGGCCTCGGCTTCAAGGGCAAGTTGCTGAAAGCCTGGCGCCATGTTTGCCGCGAGGACGAGGGCTTCGCGTACCCCAGAGGTCTCCGGCGGATCCGAAACGATAAAGATGACATCCCGGCTCTTGTGGTATGGCACGACACCATTTCCACGAGGTAGCTCGATGCGGTCAGGCGAGGACTTGAGGGCAAGAACGCGACTCTCATGGTGAACAGCAAGCACCGCCCTCATCGGCGCGGTTTGATCGTGCATCTGTGAGGCAGGGATCATATCTCTCAGGTTGGAGCATACAACCTCGAAGATGCGGGGTCTCGGTTGCAAGTCAGGGCAGAACTCGTTCCAGATCATCTCGCGAACTTCCGGGGGGAGCTCCATGAACCTTGGGAAAGAGTTGTCGGGGACTGCACCATAAGCGTCGAAGCTCGCACGAGAACTCGTGTCAGAGTCCGCTTCGGATGCCTCCAGGGCAAGATAAGCATTCGCATGGCCATAGTGGGCTGTTTGGGACTCGTCAAGGCCTGAGTCGTCCTCGATTGTGAGCGTTTCCTCATGGTCGAGCTGAGGCACGTCGTCGTCCGAGTCGCCGTCGAGGTAGACATCTTCCTCCTCGTAGTAATAGTACTCCGGTGCCATGGTGGGGCCCAGACCCTTTCAGGTGTGGGGCTCAACAGCTGGAAGATGCAGCAGGCAAGAAAGAAGGGGGAAAAAAGCCAGCGCTCGCGCTGTGAGAAAAAAGTCTTTGGCAGCGGAGTGAGGTCTGGAAGATGAAACGAGAGCGCTCAGCAGGGAACACGAAGTCGTTTTCTTTGGGGCGAGGTCTCTGGAGGATGTCGGAGAGAAGGTTGGTGGGTGATGAGGAAGGACCAGGGAGGGAAACGCGATAGGTTGTTGCCCAGGTGGGTTAGCCAGTAAGGTTGTGAGAATTGTGCAGGGGTGTGACCGTATTATATAAGCAATACAGCCTAACGCCCGAATCACGGGATTATGTAAGCAGAAGGGAAGACGGGGGAAAGGGTAAACCGTGATTAAGCGCGCCCTGAAATTCTTCGCCGTCACCACTCATTCACTGTGCCATGAGTTGCATTATTGTGTCGAGTCCCAAAAGTCAAGTCCAGGCAAACAGCGTAAGGGCCAGGTCTTCTGCACCTTGAAATATGGAACAATTATCGAGGCCTTTCTTGTGCAATGAATACCAATATGACTGGGCTGATCCTCTCTAAAATTACTTACTCTGGCGGGCGAAAGGGCCTGGGTTCGCAGACTACTCATCTTATGTTTTCAACAGAGGGTGGCCATATTTTAGTATAAGGTGTTCTAGTTTTCAATTCGGACAGTGAATATCTGGGTACAGCTGGACCAAAAACGGAAAGGGAAAGGGCCTCTGAGACACGGTAATTACAAACAATCTGTTGAATAACGAACGTTTATTGAAGCTTATCCCTTCTATTCTATGTACTGACGAGGGTCGTATATGCCCTCTTTTATCCTCAACTAGGCCCTGAGGGCCTGACTCGCCTTGAGGGATATCTGAATTAGTCAATCCTCAAGGCGGCCGGAGGGCGGCACAGCGTAGCCGGCCTGGCCGAGGAATAGCCAGAGCGGCCTAAATAGTGGCTTATATCTAATATACCCCTATAAAGCCTATTTGCTGCTTTTTCAAGGCCCTTTTTCCGTATATATAGCATCGTGATCTTTCACCCCTTGGTATTTTCAAACAGCCTTATCTATTTCAGTATTTCAGCTTGTTTATTGCTATTGAGTGGCTTCGTAAGCCTATCGGCTAATTAGTGTTCTGTGGGCACCTATTCGATGCTAATATGCTTATTAGCTATCTCGTTTTTTACGAAATGTTCCTTAAGGGGTGTAATGATCCAGTACTATACACAAGCATATAATACCTCACAAAGGGGTCTATGCTTTTAAGTAACAAGGGTAGTAGAGGTTGTCTGACTTGTATGGAAATACAATCAATAAACAAAGATCATTTGCCTTTGGGGCTATTAAGTTCACAGAGAAAACAATACTTAGATTGACGACTGAAGAGCTATCAGGATGCACTATCTAGAGTCCCAAATCCGGTTCTTATATATCCTGCTCTTCAGTCCTGGTTGCTAGAGTTGCTATCGATCTGGGCGACCTAGTCGCTTTAGTCGCTATCGATTATAGCGATCTAATTGCTTTAGTCGCTATCGACTATAACGACTATGCAGCTTTAGTAATCTTAATCCTAGCTTATATAAGCTATATTCTCTATTGCTTAAGTGGCAGCTCCGCCTGCTATTTTCCATTATTTCTATTTCCTTTAGCTATTCTTTATAATTATAATTTCTGTTAGTCCTTGGTTTATAATACTATCTCCCTCCTTGAAATCTTTATCCCAAAGATCTCCCGTGAATAGTCCTGCCTGATATTCTTACTCCGGATCATAACTTCCTAATCGAGATATCGAACAGAGTTACTAAACCGCGATCCCTTGTTCCGCTATCTGATTATTCTCGACAAAAGCTATTGCTTTACCAAATTATTCTATTCTGCGCATTCGAGATGCGCCCCTATTCTTATTGCGATAGGAAGGGCTTATCTTCTTATCAGGTTTCCTTTTCCGATTTCTCCTATTATGCCGAATATATCCGCCTTAAGCGTATAAAATGCAATATGCTTAAGCCTATTAATTCTGCCGAACTTCTGCAGATCTCTAATCAGCATTGGAAGCTGAAGGACGAGATTAAGAAGCTAGAGGTTAAGCTGCTACGCCTTAAGCAGCAGAAAAAAATATAGCGGGAGAAGATGAGTCGCGCTATCCATTAAGGCCTATTTAATCTGGAAAAGCTGGAATAAGTAGAGGCTGAGGAGGCTGAAAAGAAGGCCGCTATAGCTATTCCTGAGGGCCTATTGCTATCGAATTTTCCTGAGCTAGTTAAGAGGGGTTTTAGCTCTATAGATTTTTTCGATATCCAGATATCTGATCTGGATTTTGTTCCTGAGGGTATTTCTAGCGAGTTTTCTACTAGGGAAGCTGCTGGAGATAGTTCTTGATTAATTCCGAATTGATATTTTTTAATGCCTCCTATAAATTTTCACTATAATTATATCCTTGCCACTTGATAAGATACTAATATCCTCTTCCTTTTTTCCTATGCCTAATGATATCTTCAATTTCCTACTGAATATTATTATCGAATATGATTAGTGCTATTGCTTCTGGCTATATTTCCGGTGATGCTAATTCGAGTTTATAGTAATCAGTTTTTATCATATTTTTATAAGAGCTTTTTGCAATTATCAAGGTTCTCCCTGGGTTCTCATATATTTTCCAATGCTGGGTAATTCTTCTATTTGATAAGATATTCCAGAGTAGATCCAGATCCTCTGTATCTGAGAATTCTTTTAATCTCATATTCTTATTTATCTTTATTAGTGTTATGACCCTAAGAAGGCGGAAGGTCACTGGAACAAACCGGCTCAGTGGAGCTCGGAACACATGGACACAGATCCAACATCTGTTGTCAGGAAAAGGCTTATATAAGCAAGGGTTAGGGTCTGTATAAGAATATATAAATATAGTACGTAATCATATTACGTAATATAATAATATTCAAATAATAAGCTC
>JACWST010000113.1:91300-111426 GCA_014850475.1 Cryphonectria naterciae | reverse complement strand
GATTTTTGTTTTTCTTCTCCTAGCCCCCCCACCCCCCCGCGCCACCTTTCGTCCCCCCTCTCCCCCCCCCCCCCCCCACCACTGAAGCGGCGTGCCTTGTTCGGCCTACCTATCTGAAGCAGAGAACCACAGGGACACCGCATCGGGTACCCTGGAAAAGTAGTGCTGGCCGGTCCAGGGTTCAGACACGGCTGTGGTATTCTATTCGCGGGAAGACGTGGCCCGTGTGCCGACCTGGAACTGCGAATACGCGCGCGCACTGCTTTCTCTCTCTCTCTCTCTCTCTTCTCTTCCTTTCTCCCCCTCCCCCCCCCTCTCTCTGCCGCTGAAGCTGTCATCATGGAGTCCCATAGTACATAGTACATGGATCATCGGTGATTCTCAGGGATCAGAGCTCGGTCATACGCAAGCAAAAAACCGAGTCAAGACTTGGACCCGAGACCAATTGTGTTTTGGTCTGGCCTGATCGGAAGTCGGGGACAAGGGTGACATGTTCTGCCAGAATGGATCAAGCAAGCCCCACGAGCTGCGATGGCTCACTGCCCTTGGGACTCATACGCAGGAGCGAAAGCAACGGCGGCACCGAGCGCACCTGAGGAGGTCTGGGGGCCCGATAACAAGGCATAGATAGACGCCGGCCGGTAGCTGTGTGGGATTGAAAGTCCCCTAGGCGGGAAGAATATGGGTGTTGGACACTGACTTTGTGAGGAGTCGTGGTCTGGCGCACAGAAAAGCGGTGGGTTTAGGAAGTCGAGAGGGGCTGCGTGGTATCGCTGCGTGCTACGTACGGTAGTATTTTCACACCAGCAGCTGCGCTACAAATGCCGGCAGAAGTGTCCGAGTTGTAGCATTGAGCGGGCCCTGCCCACAACAGCAGGATTAAGCATCACGATGCATGGGTTGGTAGCCTAGGATAAGGGTGGCAATCCGCAGTGGGATGTGTCCCTGCCCGCCGCCAGACGGTCTTTTTCTTGCCTCCCTCTGTCGTCGTCAGGCTCGGTCTGTGCGTGTATATGTGTGTTTCTATACGTCAGCGTTGTTTCTGTGCCATCATCGTGGTGCGGCATGAACCTGTCGTTGCTTTAAGGTTGCTTGCGTCTGGCGAACCCAGAGGGAAAAAGATGGGATCGACGCCGAGGATAGGCCACAGTAGCACCCGGGCCATGATCCTGTCCAGGGGTTGTGATAAAGGCATCGGGAGGCGGATAGAGCGGGAACCGGCAGATAGATTGAGAGAGGAGAGGGAGGGAGAGAGAGAGAGAGAGAGAGACAGGCACACAAGGCCAGCCGGGATGAACGAAGCCACCAGGCACTAAGGGTCTCACAGGTCCGAATGGCACCACTGGGACAACCTATCCAGACACATTGGTTATCATGATTGGTACCAACTGACGTGCACGAGCGGCGATATAGGTCCGCACTGCCTCGATATAGTGTGGCAAGACCCTTGATGGCGCCGTGTTTTGACGAGGATGTACTGTAGCAGTTGACCAGGAGGAGGACTATTGGCCGTGCGTGCAAACCAGGACCCATATCCAAGAGAAGGGAGGCCCTGCCAGCCTGTGGTGAGAGATATGGATGCCCTCGAGAAGTTGGAAGTCTCGTCCCCTTGGCAATCAGGAGGTCGAGGCGGCCGTGTACACATGGGTTCCGTGCCAGGTTGTATGTAGAGGGAGAAAGAAAGAAAGAGGGGGGGAGGAGGGGTCGGTTCATGTGCAAGGCGAGATCCGGGGGCATAAGGTCCGAGTCCCAGCAGTTATGAGGTGGTCCGTCTGTGATGAGCCATAGCTTCTTCTTCTTCTTCTTCTTCTTGTTCTTGTTGTTGTTGGTCATGGTCTCCTGTGTCTGGCAGGTCAATACAACAAACAGTATCAACACCCTCTCTAGACAATAGGCAGTCAATCTGGTCGTGTGAAGGAGGGGAGGGACCGAGGGGCGGAGAGAGGGGAGAAGGGGAGAGCCCAGGTCGCGGAGCTTAAGACAGGTGAAGAGCTCCACTGGGAACAGGGCTCATGCTCAGCCCTCCTCAGCTGTGATGGGCGATTTATCCGGAGATTGAGAGGAGAGGGTGTTGTAATGTTAGATGGTGGTGTGGCGCCCTCTCTCGATTTCATCACCATCACCATCAGCAAGCATCATGCAGGCAGATGATTGATGGCAGTGGACAAGAGAGGGGATGACAGTGCGTACGCACCACACCCACAATGCTAGGAGGTGGGAGGTGGAGAGAAGGAGGATGCATGGTGGCTGAGGAGTAATAGTACTGTACTGCTGCAGCAGCAGGAGGAGGGGAAAGGGAAGGGGGGAGGGAAGAGGAGGGGAAAGGGAGGGGAGGGGTGTGTGGCACATACTGATTGCCTGGAGTAGTAGTAGTACTACTACCTGTAGTACTATGTAGTACTGTAGTACTATGTAAGTGGTTAGTCAGTCAGTCCAGTCACCCTTGCCCCTTCGCCCGGCAGGAACGACCCCCCCCCCCCACCCTCGAGCGTTTCCACGGTACCTGGGTACTTACCTCCTAGTGCCTAAGTAGGTACCTAGGTCCCTAGGCACGCACCACGGCACGCTAGGTACTTACGTACTTGAACAATCTGATGTTGCTAGCCCTCCCGTCTAAACCTTAAGTGACTGTCACACTATCAAAGGTATACTATGGTAGTACCATACAACGTAGTAAGAAGGAGCAACCTTCTTCAACTGTTCCCCACCGCTCTCAACTAATTTATTTGGTTCTTGGAATCATGAGGCCTCATACTACTACCACCATGTACTTTGCCTCCCCGCCCTCCCCTCCTCCCTGCCTCCACCACAGGAACCTGTTTTTTTCTTCTCTCTCTCTCTCTCTCTCTCTCTCTCTCTCTCTCTTCCTTTATTTTTTCTTTTCTTTTGTCTGCCGAATCTACAGTTGTTTGCTCCTGCAATTCATTCCTTGTACTCTGTGACTAGAGCAGCGCAATACGAGTACGGTGGTCAGAGTACAGGCCATCTGTATGGGCCCCAAGAAGGTGCTTAAGAATACAGTGGTAAATTGCAACTACAGGGACAGTACTCAACTACTCGGTATCCATAAGTATTTACAATGTCAGTCTGTGTCATCCTGGAAGGCGGAGAAAGAAAAGAGAAAGAAAAAAAAAAGCTGAGATAATGATGCAGAATCAACTCATCGGTTGAACGTCGCCCCACCCTGCTGGGCCACCTGCAGCAGGAATCCTTGCAGCTCTTCAAGGGTGGTGGAAACGAACTTCATTCTCGGTCCCAGCTTGCTGCAGCTCGACAGTACCACCCAGACTAGGCACTCCGTGCTGGATGTGGGATCACTCCCTGACATGGCTGCTGCGTCTGCATCGCTGCAGGTCGGCCTGCTACTAGCATGGTACAGTAGTACCTTGACATGTACGCCAGCCTGCCTGCGTATGCCCAGCCTAGGTGCTGTACAGACGGACCCCCCCCCCTCCCCTGTCGCGACCGATTCCTCCTCCTTCTCCTCCACTTCCTCCTCCTCTTGCAGTCTCCCTCGCGCGTTGCTTGGCTTTTCTTGCCTTGCCTTACCCTACCTTGCCCTGCCTTGCCCTGCCTGCTCGCCCTGCCTGTCTCTTGCCGACCACCCATCCCTCCTCCTCCTACTCTGCTCGCGTTCATTCTGTTTTCCGGCCCAGGGTGACGAGCAAGCCCTTCTCCCTTCTCCGTCATCATCCGACCTACAGTCTGAGCATTTGCCCAGTCACAGTGTACGTAGGTAGGTACGTAGATACGTCGTTCGAGACCGTTAAAGGAGGTCTTCACCTCCTCTTTCTGGGGTCTCTACCCCCCCCCCCCCCATCCTCTCCTATCAGCTACACCTCCGACAGCCCATGGGCTCATGATCGGTACTGTGGGATACAGTCTCTCTCACTTTGCGGCGTGGGAGGCTTCTTGAACCTCTAGGTTCTTTTCTTTCTTTTCTCTCTCTCTCTCCCTCTCTCTCTGCTCTCCACTATCCACTACTATTACCACTGTATTATGGATCCCGTCTTAGCTGTCAACCCTTGTCTATAGCTGCTGTGTCTGCGTTGCGTTGATTTTCTCCCATTCCACTTCTGGTACAGCTTCGTCGCGCGTGCATCTCTCCTCCTGTGCCATCTCGTCTCATCTTATCTGCATCCATTATTTATCTCGACCCTGTCTCGCTCTACCTCATCTGTTCTGACGATTGCGCACTGCACGCCAACAGAGGAATTGTAACTCCCAGCCTCGAACGTGACCTCGAGCGCCACTGCTTTGTCCTTCCCTCCTCTTGTCCAGGCCACGACCCCTCTGCTTTTTCCTTCTCCTTCTTCTTCCACTGTGGGCTGGGGTGGACTTGATCTCGTCTGTACAGCATGCAGCTCTCGCACGTGCAGTGACTGTTTTGTCTCTCTCCCCAACCCTGATGAACTGATCCGGATGACGCCATACAGTTCTCTGTGAGGGACTATGGAGATAGACTATACGCATTGTCGTCTTGAGATGGAGAGTTGATGAACCCCCCCCCCCCAGACAACGTCTTGAACATAGCCGCACCGCCATACGACGACGGAAAAATAAAAAGTGTGGCTACGACCACCACTACCACCACCACGACGCCGAGGGACGGAAAGTGGGAGCTGCGAAGTGGCAGACGGGCGCGTTGACCGTCAGCTGTGTGTCCCTGTGCCTGAAAATTTGCCTGAGCCAAGGCATGTGGTGGGAGCAGGTCGTCAAGGCGCAATTTCACCCTCCCTATATCCTCGACTGCACTGGTGCATCGCCCACACCTGCCGCCCTGCCGGCCTTACCACCAGGACAGACGTCTCCTCCGGAGAGGGGGGACACAACGGCGGTCTCGAAGCGCAGCGCCCCATCTCGGAGCGCCGACCCTCTCTGGGTCCCCATGGCGGCCGAAAATCCCGGCTCGATCTTCGCAAATCCAACCCATCCCGCCTACGCCGGCGCATCGACGTCGGGCCTTGATCCCGAGTCTCAGCGCACTGCTTCATCAGCCACCTACCATGATCCTGCAGTTGGCCACAGCCACAGTACTAGTCTTGCCTCCGCTCCTGCTACTCTCGACTCCACCATCCGAACCCTGCTCGACCAGCAGGCCGAGATCGAGGCCAGGCTTGCCGTCTTGCTACCTCAGAAGTATGGTCCCAATGTCAAGGTCGAGTTTGGCATGCTGCGCCACAAGCTCAGGACACTGCGCGCTTTCGCTGATGACAACCGTAAGTGGTTAGACCTCTCTTGTTCGTTTCGGTTGCGAGTCCCTTTACTCTTTTGTGTTGTTCTTGTCGATTATGCTAGAAGCTTTGGCAAGATCATCTGGGGGGTTGTTGAGCGTCTCATGCTATGCATCCGGATATCTGTCTTGCTTGGTCTGATTTCCATCACTACACAGATGTATCCGACAAGATTCACGTCCTCTCAGAGATCGAGGATGCTAGGGCACTCCAGTATCAGTGTGAATGTATTGAGATGGCCTGTCTAGACCAAGGTACGTCTTAGCCCTCACGAAGCATTAACGCCCTTTGTTTTTTTTTGGGGGGGGGGGGGCGGCGGAATTCGGAGCCATGAGCTCACACCTTGTTTCGTGCCATCAGGTTTGGATATCAACGACCCAAGGCACAATGAAAATCTCAAACTATATTTCCGGGAGGCCGCACCAGACGGGTACGACGCGTGGCTGGACAGGAACCTATCTCAGCATGACCCGGTTGCCCGAGCTTGGAGGTCGAGAGACAGCCTCCGGTCGAGATATAGGAACTCGCACTTCTTCAAGTGCTGGGATGACCAGTGTCTGCACTATATATATGGCTTCTCGAGCCAGGAGGAGCGGGACAACCATGTGAAGGAGCACGCCATGTTGCTGAAGAGAGACTCTGGCTTGTCAATCAGTGACACGCCGACGCTGGTCACTCAGGAGCAGCCCACCCACCGTCGCGATTACAGCAATGATTATTCGAAACGATCACCTCCATTGTACCTGCCGCGGCCCACTGGCAGTGTGCCGCTGACCAACTCTCATGCGCAAGGCTTGTCTCGCGATCATAGAGATTCCCTCAGGTCCTACTCCCTGGCTGCTGAGCCTTCACCTCCCAAGAGGAACCTCAGAGGCTCGGTAGACTCGGAGGTCGATCCTCTCTTGCCACCACTCAAGCGCAGCCGTGTGGGACAGTCAAGATTGGAGTCCATCGGCGAACTTCGACTGCTACGTGAAGCTGGCTCGTGCCTCCGATGCAGGGTATCGAAGCAGACGGTGGGCAATGTCTTCCTGATCCCGCTGAGGCAAGGCACATACTGATCTTCTACAGTGTGACTCAAACGATCCATGTTCTTCCTGTTGTGACGCGGCTACTCTTGCTTCTGATGATTTCTGGAACCATCTTGGCTGCTACAGAGGACCAATTGCTTCTCTCACCGAGGCAATATTGCTCCCAGGTCCGTCCGCCCTAGGATCACACATTGGCTTTCGCGATTTTCCTTTTTCTTCTTCTTCTTCTTCTTCTTCTTCTTCTTCTTCCTTTTCCCCGGCTAACATGAGATAGCTTCACACATGGCGCGGCAGATCCAGACGCCACTCGCCTCCCCTCTCGCCCCGCGAAGGAACATGAACGAGTATCTCGAGCATAACTACCGAGTGAACCTGGAAAACTCGCGGATGGTGAAGAGACAACTCGATTTCGACGATGGTTTCTGGTGGACCGAAGACCTCCCCAGCTTCCCGCCGTATATCTCGTCCATTTCCTCGTTCCAACGAGAACCTGTCGAGTGGGGTCCGCCGCTGCTATCGGTATTGGCTGGGAGCTGGAACATGAGCGGGACGGCGTATGATTTCTGGCAGCTCCTTCGGCTGAGTGGATTCATCTCACCGCATCGGCATGCCGAGGCAGCAACGTACCCTGTCCTGTATCATGCAAAGGTTCTACTGAGAGAAGTTCTATTCTACGACCTGCAACAGCCCGAGCCATCGATACACGCGCAGAGAAGCGCATCCCAGCCACAGCCTCCTCCAGACGAGTCAATGGGCTATGGACGCCATCGACTACTGTACAGCTGCATGACGGAATTCTTGGGGTCCTTCGAGAGTGCCACACTGAGGGATGATCAGCTGAGTCCGCGAAGCTGGCTCGCCGTCTTCATTGCGCTCTGCATCTTCAGCGTTGTCAAGACAGTCCTGGTCGACCTCGCACTCTCCAGCCCAGGAGTAAGCCCACCAAGCGTTTCTCAGGTGAACTCAGTCGTGACGACCATGTCGAGCGTTTACAGCGCCTTAGTTGATGCGCTCGCCGCCTCTTCGCCCATGCTCCTGGATGATCCTCGCCTTGAGTTACAAGAAGACGAAAGAGATCTCTTTCGTTCCTTGGCGGTCATCACCAGGAGGGATTCTTGGGCAGAGCAAGGGATCACCTCTGCGCGAGACTATCTCATGCTACTCGGGCGGGGAAACATGACTGGCCCTTTTGCCAACGGTTTCATCCGGCAGAGGACTACTAACGTGCGGCTCAGCTTGGCGGCGGCGTCCGCCTCCTCTTCCAGGCCAGCAGAGGAGAGCAGAAAGCCCCTCACCGATAGGAGGCCCATCAGCGATGCATGGGCTCTAGCTGGGCTGTCTGAGGGAGACCCGTTTGCCACCAGGCTTGCAGCAACAGACCGGCTGGTGCTATCTCCACAAGACATGAGCCCAGGCCGTAGGCATACCGTTGCTGAGAACCCATTCTTCCGAGGAATGGGGCGGGGCCCAACGTCTCCCATCCCGGCACCGAGGATTCGACTGGCTTACCAACGACCGCCTATGCGCCGAGTACACTGCGCAAAGTGCAACGAATATCCTGAAGGCTTCAGGGGCGAGCACGAACTCAGACGGCATCATGATGCCAAACACGCAACTCTTGTGAAGAGGTGGGTATGCTGCGAGCCGCAAAACCATACCCCTACCTCACCTCACCCAGTTGTCCCGCTCTCGAAATGCAAGGCCTGTATCACCCAAAAGAGATATGGCGCCTATTACAATGCGGCAGCTCACCTGCGGCGGGCTCATTTTAATCCTCACCGGGGTGGCAAGGCGAGCGGTGACTGGCCACCCATGACAATCCTGAAGGACTGGATGAGGGAAGTCAGGCAGTCTGTGGACCTACAAGATCAGGATTCAGACAGCGGTGAGGACGAAGCAGACTTCAGACCGCCATCCGATCTTGTCTCTCCGCAGAGCATCCGGCGTTCACCGCCGCCGCCGCCACCACCACCACCACCACCACCACTTCTCGACGTACCAAGACTTGCGCCAGCGCCACCACCGCTCTCTCGCGGTTTCCATCCGCATCCGCTGGCTACACAAGTATCTCCCTCCGTCCACAGTGCGCCGCCTCTCGAGATCCATCCCCTCTCGACACCAACCCAAATCACCTTCCAGACCAGCCCTGGTCCTCACCTGGCGTCAGCCTACGCCAGTGTGGCGAGCAGTACCAGGTCAGATGAGTCGCCTGCTGCGTCCAATCGAAATAGATGTCCACACCCGCAGTGTGGCCGCGTCTTCAAAGACCTCGCCGCACACATGCTCACGCACATGGAGGAGAGGCCTGAGAAATGCCCGATCGAGTCGTGCGAGTACCACACCAAAGGGTTCGCGAGGAAATATGACAAGAATCGTCATGCTCTGACTCATTACAAGGGAACTAGTGAGTATTTTATCTCTCTCTCTCCCCCTCATCTCTTGCGAGAAAGCTCCCGCAATCCTTACATTGCAGAACTTGGGCGATATGATTTTTCCCCTTCTCTCTAACATGTTCTATGCCTAGTGATCTGCCCTTTTTGCCCTGGATCAGGGACGCCCTTTGAGAAAGCCTTTAATCGTGCCGACGTATTCAAGCGACACCTCACCGCAGTGCACAACGTCGAGCAGACGCCGCCGAATAGTCGCAAGCAGACCGGCATGGGCAGCTCTGGGCCTTCGTCAGCGCGAGATGGCGGTGGTGTCGCCTCCCACGGCGTAGCAAACGCGAGGTGCTCCATCTGCCAAAGCCAGTTCGCGACTGCACAGGAATTCTACGAGCATCTGGATGACTGTGTCTTGAACGTCATCGTCCCTTCTACGACGCCCCGGTCGGCCGTGTCTGCACCCGGAGGGGGGACTGCTGCGGCTGGTGGTGGGTCCGGAGGGGCCAACACAACCACCACCAGCAGTACCTCTGCCAGTGTCGGAATGGACTTGGGTCTGCTGGCCTCTTCACCCACGTCCGGCTCAGATAAACAGCCTAGAGGCTCCTTTCGGGAGCCCGATATACACTACACCACCCATCTCAAACAACAAGAAGTCGATCACGGATCCTTCCCTGCGGACAATACAAGAATTCACCACGATAGGACTCCCTCAGCAGCAACAGAAGCCGGAGCTGGATCCGGTGATGCGTCCGTCCGCAAGTCTTCCACAACACCACAAGCAGCAGCAGCAGCAGCAGCAGCCACAGCAGCCCCTGAGGAAAAGCACCAGTTCTACAACCACGACAGCAGCAACGGCACCAGCAGTACCAACACCAGACCGGGAAAAATAGAGGAAACACACACTCCTCCACCTGCAGAGACATCCCAGCCCGGCACGCGCGAGGGAAGCAAATCTCTACGACCCCCTCTGTTGGAGGCGAACTACGGTGAACCTGTGGTCGAGGTCAAGCTCGGTTCCCCTTTTGAGCAGGGAGTCCCGGCAAAGGAAGCACACTAAGGGGAAGAGTATTTTCATTTTCATCTTATCATTTCTCGTCATATACCCACCTACATATCTTTCCAATTATCACCCCATATTTGGGGTGATTTTTTCCCTCTTTTTTGGGCCTCCTTTCAGAGGCTTTTCTGGTATCGCTGTCCCCAGCCTGCAGGCTATGCAGGCGCAAAAGCTTTGGTACAGATCTTTGTCATATATCCCATGACGTTGCCCTCCCTCCCTCTTGGCCTGCCAGTTCTTGTTCTTTCTACTATGTAGATATCTGGAGAAGGAAAGGGGAGAAGAGAAAGGGAAAGAAAGAGAGAAAAAAAAAAAATAGGAGAGGCCGAACAAAAGCGTCACCTGCGACTGTAATAGACGTAGTAAAGTAAATACCACGGGGCTCCAAACCTTTTATTATTTTTTTCTCCTTTTCTTTTTCCCTCGCACACCTACTCCTGTCTTTTCTTCCAATGTGCTTCCTTGAAAGAAAGAAATAATAAGTGTCTACTAAGCAGTCAACGTGACTTTTACTATTCTTAGAGACGAGAAAACGCATTTCAGCCTCACGTGGCCGTGCTCCTCCTGGAGAAGCCCCCTCCCCCCCCCCCTCCGAACACCACCAGCCTGATGCCCCCTAAACACCAAGTCTTCTGAGGTGGATAGGCGGACACGCTGTAGCGGCGGCAAAAATGATAGAGCTTTTGTAATAGGACTAGAATATGTGGGTTGGAAGAGCCACTGTCCATTGGGCACTCTTCTTTGACATTGCTGGCCCCTCGAGGAAAAAATGAATCACGTTGACATCACCTGAGAATGGTGTTGGAATCGCGTTAGCGTCGACCCATTCATTGACCATCAATGAACAGGATAGCATAATCCACGAAAGATCGAGGGGCCAGAGTAGAAAATTGTACGGGAGAAGAGTTTGCTGCTGAATTGCCTGCCCTGCATCGAGCAACGTCGGACCATTTGCAGGGACAAGTCACACCGCTGATCATGACGCGGGCACATCGGAGTGGATATCACTCCCTGCCCTGTCTGTCTACAACAACATAACGATGTCGTGTAGGGACCTCACTTTGACAGATACTCTGAAGTGGTAAGGTAAGGTTGCGACACTACCCGCAGGGATGAAGATCAGACGGGTGTAGGAAAAAATTTAGCAACCCACTATGAACCCTTGCATATACAATGCCCACTGGACGCCGTCTGTAGACTGCCCAAGGGATCCATTCTGATATATAGACGGACGTCAGAGATGATTCCCAGGAGGCATGCAACAGCAAGGCATTTTCGGCGGCAAAGCAGGCTGCGCACATCTCCTTGCGTCATGCGGTGGTCTCAGGGTAGAGTGGGACCTCACATGCAGTGACTGGGGAGCAGATGTGTGGGCTCCAGTGATGGTGCTAGTAGGCGCAAGCTGGCCATCATTGCTTGCTGTCCTATATCTTCATGTTGAACAACCTCTTGGAACTCCCGTCCCTGAACGGAAGCATCTGGCGAGGCAGGAGCCGGAAAGTCTCATTCTTGCCGTAGAACCGACCGAGCCCCGTCTCGCCAACGTGTGTCATGTAGGATTCAATACCTCTCTCTCCGGTCTTGTACCCCTGGCCCGCGACCTTGAGCGCCATGTCCCGCGCCGCCTTGAGGTTGGGCAGCACGCCCGGTGATGTGTACGAGCTACCTACCACAGCCAGGGTGCCACGGAAGGACTCGTACAGCTCGGTGTGTGCCTGAGCCATGCGGGCCCGGTGGCCCACGAGGTGCTGGGGGATGCATTCGCGGCAGACCTTGGTGCTTGTATAGACAGGCTCAGCGGGTGAGATACCAAGTTGATGGTTGACGGTGTGGATGGCCATCGCAGCGGCCTCCTGTGCATCCGGCCAGGACTCCGGCTGTAGATAGTCCCAGTAATGACCGCCCAGCATAACAGTCAGCTTAGTGCCGCCCACGGAGGCATACTCGGGGGTATCAGCTGCTGATTCACGGTCCGAGTCAAAGATGACGCCAAGCGCAGCGTGCGGGTTGTCCTGTGCAGGGACGGATTGCGGGATGAGATAGCCAAACCCTCGGTGGGGGTGATTGAGAAGCGACCTGGGGAACCAGAGATTGACGACTTGTATGGTGATGGCAGTGCTCTTCTTCAGAGAAGGGAGAGTATCTCCTGACAGGCTGGCGAGAGTGCCGCTGTACAGACTTGAGATGACCTTGTCGTACTTGTGCTCCTCGGTTGGTGATGAACCTACCACTGCCTTTCCCTCATCCTTCTCGTATTGGATTTTTGTGACAGGAGTGCCTGTCTTGATGGTGACATTTTCATTGTTTCGCAGAACGTCGGCAATCGCGTCAGTCAAGACACTGAAACCGCCGTGAAAGCCAAGGAAACCAGCCGAAGGACCCAAGGCGCGCCAGACCTCGGGGATCTTGGAGTTTCGTGCGAGGAGGTCTCTTCCGGAGTCGTAGTCATGATCCTTGACAACGCTCAGACCTAGGCCGGAATGTTGGAGCTGAAGAAATAAATTCTGCATGGTTGTCTCAGCAGCGCTCAGCTTCCATATATCCCCTCCCCAGATGCCATGGTACAATGCTGATAACATGTTGTTGACGAGATCTGGACGACCAAAGGCTTTCTGAAGAAACGCTCCGGTGGACATATCCTGGTGGTCGGCGATTGCGATCCGTGGGGGTAAGCCTTTCGGCCTGTCTTGTTGCCATTTCCATTTCGCCTCCGCATCCTGACGGTAGAGGCTCCGGGCTGAGGAGAAGGCGCCTTCGAAGAGGGGCTCCGTCAGGACCTGCTTTACGGTCCCGAGGAACCAAGATAATCCCGAGAGGAAAGTTTTCGCTTCTGGAGCTCCTGGGAGCTGTACCAGATGGTCTGGATAATACATGTAGCGCTGGCTGAGAATCGAACCACGTCTCGCTGTCTTGGAAGGGGCGCAAGGATGGTCGTCGGGAAGGCCGTAAAGGCCTAATTGTTCAATCTATGGAGAGAAAGATAAAAAAAAAAATTAGCGGGTCAGCTGTGCATCTGGGGTCTTCCTGCCGATGCAGACAACATAAAGCACCGTACCAAATCGAACAGCACGAAATCCTCCCATCTGCCCAAGCCATGCTGGGGCGAGACGGCACGAGCGCCACGCTCGAAGGTGACAGCGGCCTCGTTGCCGTCTTCAGTTGTGACCTGAATGTGCTCTGTGTCTATCCAACCTCCCAGCCTCTCGGATGCCTCGTAAACGGTGATCTTGGCGTCGGGGTGGAAGCGCGTCAGGTAGTAGGCGGTGGTGAGGCCAGTCAGGCCACCGCCGAGGACGGCAATATCCTTGGGCAGCTGTGGCACCGACGATGCGGCAGCATAGCTCCGTGTGCCTGGCCTGCATCTTGGCCGGCTGAGATCCCTCGACCATGGCC
Organism: Cryphonectria naterciae; assembly: GCA_014850475.1. Taxonomy (NCBI): domain Eukaryota; kingdom Fungi; phylum Ascomycota; class Sordariomycetes; order Diaporthales; family Cryphonectriaceae; genus Cryphonectria; species Cryphonectria naterciae. The sequence continues at coordinate 98,324 of JACWST010000113.1, read as the reverse complement.
TATGACGACGGGTCGATTGGGAGACAGCACAGCCAGAATAGAAACTGCACTGCTGGCGGGTCCATGTCGAGCGCAGGAGAGGGTCGAGTTGGCCGAGGTGTCGTCTGCAGCAGCGTGATGATGAGGACGATGAGGCAGAGAGGATATGGAGTCGTGAAGTCAATGAAGCTCGCAGAGCCGCATTGGCCAGGTGCGAGACCATATCGCCTGCGAGGGGTCGTTCTGCAGGAGAGGTTCGGGTCGGGAGAGGTGATCACACAAAGGTGTCATGGCACACAGTGGTGCAACTGGGGTTGACGTCGCCGACGAGAGCTCGCATACCGCGGCAGGGATTAGCTCAGCTCAGCCAAGTGCAGCGCGTGCCAAGCAACCAACGCCGCACGCAGCAGCAGTGCTACAATTACATAGTACAAAGTACTACGGCACTCGTAGCGGGCAAGGCGCTATAGGGCTGATCAATCGGGTACTTCCCCTGTGGCGGGGCCCCCAACCAAAAAGACAAACTCTCTTCAACCCTCCTTGCAACCACCACCCTTTTTCTTTTTTTTTTTTTTTTTGGACGATACGATTGCACTGATTTCCACGCACCACCACGACGTCTCTCTGCAACCTGATGCGTAATCTGGTCAACGAGCAGGAAGACATTCTGTTATTGTTTGGGGGGGGGGGTCGTGTTAGGCCTTGCACAAGCCAAGTGCAGAGCACAGAGACCAACATTTGTCACGGACTGCATGCTGTGCTTCAAGACATGACGACAATGTTTGTGCAGAGCAGATGCTCTGATATACACAATGGCCGGCTGGACGAGCTGACAATGGGCTCTGCCTGGAATGGACGATCGATCGCTGAGCTTCCTGGACCCCACGTCCGTCCTCTCCCGGGTTGAAGGATGGAGCGGTTGAGGATCGCCAATGCCCGCATATGTGGACCACACTTTTCTCAGACTGCTCGAGCTCACAAACCTGTCAGGACTCAGTCTATCGAAAGCTCTGTCGGCATGCGGACCACTTTGAGACCCAACTCGGGTTTGAAAATTCGGACCACACCAGCCTCTCCTCTCAACCTTCGCCGAATTTCACCATATTTAGAGTCAGCACCCAGGACTCAGGTCCCGCTTCGCTAGCAACGTTGGGTCCGAGGTCACTACCATGATTGACCGACCCTTGCTGCTACCTTGCCCGCCCTGCCCGCCTGTAGACTGTCTCATCTTGGCACCTTTCATGTGGGGGTGGGGGGTGAACACGAATAAGCCTCCTCCGTATTCGCCGGAGTCGGGGCACCTTGTATGGGATCAGACACATATCACCCCGTGAGCCCCAGACCACTGCGGCATCAACTTCTGGTCAGATGCCATCAGCAGAGACCTATCATTGCAAACCCTCCCGCGCAGCCCGTCCGACCGAGTGATAGACAGCAGCACCATCACAAGCATCAGGATCGATGTCTCGTGTTGATCTGCAAGGCCCGAGGGGTGTGGAGTGGAAACCTTGGTCTCTGGCATTGCACAGGCAGCCCTGCTGACCTGGTGACCTTGACACAGGCGCGGCCCCGCCTGCCGGAGACCACACCGAGCCGAAGGCTGCTCTCCGCTTGGCATTGCCATCCGGCAGCCAGTCAGCCTGCTGCTGTTACCCCCTTAGCCGTCATGCATCTCCTCTCTGCATCCTCCATGCCTGTCCAGGGGGAAGGGAGAACGTCTTTGCTGTCAACGATGCGTGATGAGGAGTCTATGTCTCCTCCTTACTTGTGGGGGTTGGCGGGTTACTTGTCACACAACCACCTCGGAGAGCTTTCAGAAGAACAAAGGAGCTCTACTGGGTCGTGATTTTCGCAGGCTCCTCCTCCCTCCAAAACCCTCGTTTCGCTGTCACCGAGAATTTGGATCTGCTGTTGGCCCGCGCTGGGAGGCTGCGCCGCCCCTAAATTTCAGCCTAAGAAGGACTATAGAAGCTTTGGAACCCAAGTGTGGCGGCCGAACCGGCTGACCCCCACGCGCCTGAAGGCCCACCAGCAAATTCCCGCAGTCGCCCTGATCCCAGCATCGAAAAATTTCGTCGTCTTGGGGGGGAGGGGGGCGCGCTCTCTTTTTGAGACAAAATTGTTGTGTGCATATACTATGGTATCTTGAGAACGTCTCGAGCAGTAGTATCGTTCGCGGCAGTCTTGTGCGTCCCGCACGATGCTACAGCATTTTCGATGCTTACCAGGATTGCTGTCGCCTTCGGCAAGACGAGACTCGGCACGGCAATGCTGCTTGGGGGTCACGCTTTGGGGCCTTGGAAGGAAACAGGGCCCACACTACACTTCTCATCCCACGCTTCTCCAGATCGAAAATTGCGTCAGGGCAGCCCTAGCGGCTCCTCGTCGGGACATGTACTGTACCTGAACTCGGGGACAACCCTGGACCCAAGGCTGAGAGCGAATACACTCGGAGAGCCCAGCCAGCTGACCAAAAGGTTGCAACAGTGGGTAAACAAACATCCTGATCGACTTGCAGAATCTCCAGGCCTCTGTTTCGTATATGGAGCAAACCACAGTGCTCTGTGTCGTGTGACTGGCCAGCCAACTTGTTTCCAGAACCTTCACCTTGGAAAAATAAAAATAAAAAACAATTAAAGAGAAATGCTGGTACGGACGGATTCTGACAACGTTACAAGTGCCTGGACGATCTTCCACTCAAACTCGACTCTGCAGTACCGGATTCGCCAGCGCTTCCTTGACCGGTCAATGGTACCTGCGGGAACCTCTACCATTCCCCGACCCCTGCTGGTGCACCCCGAACTCATCCACCCAGGAACGAGCCGGGGTCTTACACATCACAGTAATGGGCCCGCTGACGGCAGCGACCAAGCGGTCGAACAGGGACGGGCTCGTCTCTTGGACCTGATGTCGTGGATTATAATAACCCCCGGGCAGCCCATTTAGCCACCTCGTGATGGCCGTTTTCAGTCTGATCTTCTCCAGATCTAGTTTTCACCCCTACCAGCCGTCCCATACCCTCTCTCTTTGGACGTCAACCACCCTCCCAACCCTAAAACCCAATCAAGTTCTCCCTTACCTTGTTACGACATATAATCATATACCGCGTTTGCGTGGGGCCCTATTTTGTGCCATTGTTGCCTTGTTTTACTTTACCCCTTACACGAACGGGCACAAAGGGACTCACCACCGGAGAATGCTACAATAACGTCACTTCTGAGTCAACACTTGTTCCTGTGATCCCACCAACCGCCACACACACACACACACACAACGTCTGACGACCCTACTCGAGACATACCCACTTCCAGGAAGGAGAAGAAGAAGAAGAGGAAAAAGAGGGAAAAGGAAAAAGAGGGAAAAGGAAAAAGAGGGAAAAGGAAAAAGAGAATACCAGCTACCATGCTCTCCTACGATACTCCCGTGTCCATCAACGGACAGTCTCCAACGTCACCGACCAATATTACGGCAACTCGACAGGTTATGGGCCCCAATACCCCTCTGAAGGTTTCCATGCCTGCGGATAAGAACATGAACAACAACACCACGGCCTTTGGCCTTGATGTCCATCCTGCACACCATCATATCTGGCTCGTCACTGGGCCGGCTGGTTGTGGAAAGACCACGGTTGCAACCCACCTGGCCAAGGCTCTGGGCATACCCTATGTAGAGGGAGATGAGGTATGCCTCGAAAGAAAAGAAGAAAAAAAAGTCCTGTCATGATGTCGTGTGGGCACACGTTCACTGACGCCACCTCGTCTAGTTCCACACTGCCGAGAGCATCACCAAGATGAGCCTGGGCCAGGCACTCACAGATGAGGACCGGTGGGACTGGCTCACCCGGCTTCGGGAGGAGGCACTGAAGCAGCTTGCTCTGGGCCATGACGGTGTGGTCGTGACCTGCTCAGCCCTCAAGCGGAAGTACAGGGATGTCATCCGTGTGGCGCCCTACTTCTCGCCAGGACTCCAGGTCCACTTCATCTACCTCGACGCCCCCGAGGAGGTACTACAGCAGAGGGTTGCCAAGCGCCAGGGCCACTACATGGGTGCTGGGATGGTGCACAGCCAGATTGCCATCTTGCAGCCACCCATGCGGGATGAGGTTGACTGTATCACTATCGATGTCAGCAGGTCTGGAGACGAGGTGTGCATGGATGCGCTCAACCAGGTCGTCACGAAGCTGGCAGAGGATCAATGACGTTGAGGCCCAACTCCAAGTCATCATGCCTTTTTTTCCTTCTTCCCTCCCTCCCTCTCCCTCAGTCTTCTTATTTTCTTTTTCCCTATTGTCCACTGAAGTCATGAGCATCCTACGGGATAGCTCAGGGATTACGTCTGCATTTGATTTTGGTCTACACATAAACACGGCGTAACGTATGGACCGGCGAACCTCGACAGGGGAACATGAATTTGTCTTGTTTTTTTTTAACTTTATTTTCCTTTCCTTTTCAGATACCAAAGAAAGAAGAGAGAGAGCATTCAAGGAACCACTGGTGTGGCTGCAAAGCTCTGACACCTCGCGAGAGTTCAAAGGCATTCACCAAAAGGTTAGGTGCGTGCGACCATGGGCGCAACGTATCACTTGGGGGGGGGGGGGGTGAGAACAAAAGAAGCAATGACAGAAGCTGCATGGACATGGATTCCCCCAGCCTATAGGGAAGGCTCTGGATGCACAGCCGTCCGACGGGGGAAGAAGAACAAAAGTAAGGCCTCGGGCAAGGGAGGAGCAGCAGCGCTAAGACTCGAAGAAGCAAAGGAGATCACGAGCCTATTCGCCTGCTCATCTAGAGAAAACCCCATCAGTCCCAATACAACAGGATTATTTAGGTAATTGCTTGTTACGTGGCACCCCTCCTGCGCCCTTGTTCTTTTTTTCCTTCCCCCCAGCCGAGTACGAGACATGTAGTATAACCGGAAGCAAGCCATGCTGGTAAATACAGTAATCGCGTTGTTGTTGCGGGCCGCCAAGCCTAGAATAAAGTGCTCCTGTCTCACCCTCACTCACACTCACTTTATTTTAAAGCTGGTGGAATTTGCCCCACCGGGACCGCGATGCAACCATCAACCACTCGGAAGGGCGGTGATCTGCGGACGAACCTTGTATTATTGCATATTGGTTTTGGCTGTTTTGCCTTAGGCAAAGAAGAAGAAGAAGAAAGAAGGGGAAAAAGCCCATGCAAAAAAACATAAACAAAAAAACGCCCCGGGCACAGAATCTTGCATGCAGGTAAAAAGACTCAATGTGCCAACCACCACAGCAGGAATCCCTCCTCCTGCCCAATCAAGGCAAATAAGATCCAAACAGACTGTTAGGTCCCTTCTCCCCTGGGCTCTGCTGTCGTTGCCTCCTCCCCCTCCTCCCCCCCTCCCTTTCCTTCCTCTCGCGTGCGCGCCTTCCTTCAACAGACACACCAAGAAAGAGAGCTTTCTTGACCGGTCAGCGCAACTCGCATGACTAGCTCGATGAGCAACATTGTCGAGCGGGTCACCTGAGTGGCATGGCACTAGCCATCTGTTACTTCTTCCCTCTCTTTCTTTTTTCCTTCTTCTCCTTCTTCTTCTTCCTGTGTGTCTCGCCTCTTTCTTCCTCTCCCTCTCTTCCCCTAGAGCAGATATCGAGATGAGGATGAGATGAGAAATGACGCATTGCATGCAGGGCAAAAGCCACAGCTATTCGGACCGCCTCCTTCCAAACTATTGATATTGGCCCCAGAGAGTCCGATTCGACCACGTATGCCTTGCTGACGGGACCCCCTCCCCCTTGGCATACTTGATGATGAGAATGTGGTCAAGTTACGTCAAGTCCCAAGTCATCTTGAGGGGGAGAGGGGAAGAAAGAAGACAAGACAAAAAAAATAAACAAGTAATTCTCCCATTGGCAGCCCTACTTTTTTACCTTACTTTGAACTACTACCCTTTTGGCCGGGATTTATTTCCCATGCCCATCTCGTTCCGCTGCAACGCTTCCCCTCCACCCCCCCTCCTTCTCCCGGTAAGCGAGACTCTTCCATTAACGTTGCTTTCTGTTCTTCTCGCCCCTCCTTTGTCCCACTTGACATTACATCACCTGCAGTCAGGTAACGTACAGGATTCGGGATGTTTCAAAAAAAAAAAAAAAAAAAAAAAGGGGGGGGGGGGCGGGGGGAAGAAGAAAAAGAAGAAGATGATGATGATGATGATGGAGGTGGTGGAAGGATGTGACCTGCTGCGCCATGGTGCTGCTACTATGATGGTGTGTTTGTCTGTCCTTCAGTCTGCCGGAAGGGGCGGGGGTCACACGCAAGATGACTGGAGCAAGACGGATCAGGCCACAACAGACCAGACCCGAGCCCTGAACCGTCGGAAAGTCCCGCATTTCCTCACTGCCTACCCTACGGTCCGGTTCCCCCGGGATGTGGAAAGATTCCTTGCACTGTGAGGACATGCGAGGGAGAGGGGGACTCGAAAAGGGAAAAGGAATCCGGTTCAGACTTATGCGTATGTATGCAGGAGAGTACTGACGGGATGTACACACCACGAGGGGCGAGAAAGAAAGAGAAGGAAAAGGAAGAAAAAGAGGGGTGAGTTCATACACCGTTGATGTGGGCGGAGAGTACGGGGAGGACAGCTGGCTGGGCTCTTTTCCGGCCCTCCCTGTGAGATGTCTGAGAGACCTTCGCCGCCCGCGGAAGCCCCACCATGCGCCACAAGGACGAGACTGATGGATGGCATGAACTGATGAAAGTACATGGCCAGCCTAACTTGTGAGAGAAGGCATGCATGCTTCATTGCCATCCGTAGTAGAGGTGATATTGCCTCTAGATAGATGAATACAGCCGTCAGTTATATATACATATATGGCTTGTCTAAGCGCCCATGGAGAATACTTCTGCTGGAGTCAATTATAAATTGGTGTCAATTTTCTTTTTTGAATTCTAACCATAGTTTCCCCCCCCCCCCCCCCCCCCCTCCTTTTCTTTTTTTTTTTTTTTCTCTTTTCTCTTTCCTCCTTCCCCTCCCCGCCTCGTCATCCTCCCTTTCCTTTCTTTCTGCTCCTCCGTCTGCC